>JAQGBX010002114.1:0-21639 GCA_034698745.1 Megaphyllum sjaelandicum | reverse complement strand
GCGTTGGTGTTTAGCCCTCGTGTGCAGAAATAGGCCAACGTTAAAAACCCACCAACCAACCAACCAACCAACCTATCAATATTTCTCATAAAGATTGCTAAATTACCTAAATTAAGACACTTTGAACTGACTGTCTGTGTTCAAAATTTGATTTAGTTCATGTTGATTTGGTCAGCTGTATCATAAACATGATACCTACACGGAGGTTAAACCAAATATTGCTAATGGTTTGAGATTGATCCATTTGATAATTTAATTCAAGCAAATTTAGGTCAGCTAAATTTGTGTAGTTTGTTGGGAGAGATCGTTGTACTCAGTGGGTGCTAAAGTCTTTCTTATCATAATAAACAAAACAATTAGTTTATACGCAAGTCAAAATCAACTGTTGCTATTGATAATTTTATCACATTGGTCATCTATTTCCTTAATGGGAACACATGTTTCGATGGTTTAATATCAAGATTGTTGTTTATTTTTGTTCAAGTTGTTAACAAGTCTAAAAAATGCTTTCAATATTTAAAATATTTAGGCATTTGTTTTTAAATTTTAAATTCACGTATTATTCATAGAACTGTTCGTGTCTGGTTGAAGAGAGACAGTGGCCAATATTGGCCAAGTATATGTCACTATATGCCAGGTAAGTGTCATTTTGGCGGCATATTTTATGAGATAAAGTGCAATTAATCTTATCCTATTGTTTATCACATTTTTTTAACCTTTCAATTTGCAGCGGGAGCTACAGCGATGGATTATAATAAAGAAACACGACGACTTTTTGTTGGCATGGACACAGGAATTATTTCTGTATGTAGTGCATCATTATGTTGGTATAACTTTGAAAGAGAGGCATTTATGTACTAATGTAATAAAATTTACTGTATACATGTATTATAAACTGGAATATTTTTTATCATTTTAAATTTCAGGAATTTGTTTTGGCGGACGATTTTAATAGAATGAACCATCAAAGAGATTACCTAGGTAAGACTGTCATTTTGAATAAATGCCTCCATAAAATTATAAAATCTTGATAAAGCTGTTTTTAAAAACTATGATTTTTGGTATAAATAAAAAAAAGTCAATGCTGGATCAGTCTCTATATTCTGTGCATGTATAAATAGGTCACTCTTGAAATTATAATCCTTCTTTTAACTAAAGCAAAACTATTTGGCAAAAATGTCAGTATTGCAAGTGTCATGTTCCCTAAAAAAATACAATTGCATTTTCAGCGCATCAAAATCGAGTGGCTGCTGTAATTTTTGCCTTAAATTGTGAATGGGTACTCAGCGTTGGTCGGGATAAATACTTTCAGTGGCATTGTTCAGAGACTGGCCATCGCCTTGGCGGATATCTGTGTAATGCATGGTGTACTTGTTTACGGTATCTTTTTTACATAACTCATTCATGTTGTTTGAGAAATCATTGATTGGTACCATCGTGTGAAACATTAGAGCAATTACTTAACTCTGCTTCAGATTTGATAGTCAGTCAAAACATGCTTTCGTTGGAGATTATTCAGGTCATATTGTGATGTTAAAGGTAGAGGATACAGAGTGTAAAGTCATCACAACCCTTAAAGGCCATTCAGGTTAACAAATTGAATTAATTAATGCATTTTCTTCTTAATATTTATTTATCTTCCAAGATCGTGACTGTTTTCCTCATACAATTTTTCGAATAGGCAGTATACGTTGTTTAGCTTGGGACGCTGAGCACCAACAATTGTTTTCTGGCAGTTTCGATCAAATAATTATTGTATGGGATATTGGCGGACAACAAGGGACTGCATTTGAATTGCAAGGCCATCAGTAAGTCTTAGGAGTATGCAAGTACTCAATTGTCAAATTTATTCAGATTGAAAACAAATGTTTTAAAGGCATGTGGAGTCTTAAATGCTAACACTCATAAAATCTGACTATAATTATATTTGCAATACTATAATATTGTTAGTTAACCACATGTAGTATAGGGCCATGCATTCTATCCCTGGCATTATGTTTTGCTAAGTAAAGTGCTGATTTTTCCAAATTTCTTTTTAGCAACAAAGTATCAGCTTTATGCTATGCATCTGCTTCTAAGCAATTAATTTCTGGTAGTGAGGATACCACTATGGTATTTTGGAATATGGATATCAAACGACAAGAGGTCAGTGTCTATAATCATGTTTGGCACATCATTTTCCCATGTTTCAATATCTTTGCAAATTTCTGCACATATTAGAGGTGGATAAGATTCGAAACTATTAGTTTAGTTAATAAGTATTTTGCATTTTGATAGACCCCTGAGTGGACAGAGAGCGACAACTGTCAACGTTGCACTAAGCCATTTTTTTGGAATATTAAAGCTATGATGGATCAGAAGACTATAGGAATTCGTCAGGTATCTTTTTGATTTTTCTGACCATCTCTATGCTCTAATTTGGAATAGATTGCTTAAATGTTTCCATTTTTTAAGCATCATTGTCGACGATGTGGACATGCCGTGTGTGATAAATGCAGCAGTAAGCGCAGTTCCATTCCAATCATGGGCTATGAATTTGACGTCCGAGTTTGTGATGAATGCTATTCCCTCATAACTGACTTAGAGTGAGTGTTATTTTGAATGTCTGCTGTAGATTTTCATTCTGGATTTACCAGTAATTGTTTTCCACCTATCATATATTACAGTCGTGCTCCTTTGGCAACATTTCATGAAAGTAGGCATGCCATTATGAACATGGACTTAGATGAGGCCAGAGCTAGGCTTCTGACTGTGGGTGCAGACAGATTAATCAAGGTATTTATTATCCTTTAGTGTGCATTCAGTTTCTTGTTCAATTCATATGTTATCTTATTTGCTTATATCTAAATAACTTGAGAATCAGATATAAATCAGTATAGTCGTATATCAGGAAACATTCTTGGTTAAACTGGAAATTCTATATAATTACAATGCTAATACATATTTCATTGTTGCTGCATTTTATGGAGAAATATGTCAAAATGTTTGTGCATTTTCATAATCCCGAAATCTTTGCACCAATAAATTAATTTTAGGTTTCTAAATTCTGTTAGAAATTTTACAGTTAAATCCGATTTCACTCGTTTTTCTTGCATTACAGTCCATGGGTTTTTTTCTTTTTCAGCTATGGGATATTAGCACTCTCCTTCATTAGGTATTTATCTACCTGTAATAGTCACTTTTACATCCAAATGCGTGGATCTTGTGCAGGCCTATTTTGCTCTAGATGAATTAATTGTGACAAAGAACACAGCTAGCTCTAGTCAGGCATTGCTCATAGTTCTGATAATTTTACTCCTACCGAGACTGTTCCGCTAACTTATGCTCCATGCTTTTACGTATTGGTACATATGTTTTTCTTGATCTTGCAATGAATTCATTATTTCGCAATAATAGTGCCCTAAATTTTCCTTGAAATCCCTATGCTTTGTATGTGATGAGCAGTATACTCTAGACTAAGAAAGCACATTTTAGCGATTTTTTGAGCACTTATTAAATGGAAGTAAAGTAAGTGCACAAATAGTCGAAATCACAATTATTGTGCTTCAATTAGTCAATTTACCAGTTTGTTATTAAGCTCATACATTGGGAAAACAACTTTTTTGGGGAAATCTGTGTAAGCCTGATAAAAACGTTAATAGTACAATCTATGGACCACCAGTGTTTGATGTGAGCTATTCGCGCAGTATCCTCCTATGGTATAAAATATCTTTTGTAATGAAACCGTGTTGCCATTTTTGATGTATTCTTGCCTACCATATAGTAGTGCATTCATATTACTGTATTTACTTACTGAAAATCGAAGGATGTTCGATGGCAAAATTCATATTTCGCTTTTATAATGTCATGAAGCCATAGAATTATATTAAAATTAATGTAGAAACTTTATCATACTTCAATATGTGATAGTCATTCATATTTCTGTATAACATGTTCATGCTTTGAAAATGAAATTTGCCAAACAAAAGTTCGGCTTTCATATTCCAATAATTCATAACAAAAAATATGAAATTTGATTAAAGTGTGAAATTCTTGACTGTTATCACTTTTATATAATGACGTTTCATATATTGGAAGATTAATGTAATTATGACATTCCCACTTTAACCCTGTGAACGTTAATAATAATTTTTAATTAAAATTCCATTTTAAAATCAAATATAGGCATGGGAAAACTTGGAAATTGGCTTAGTATTGGTCAGTCAATTAATTTGCTAGCCTGAATTCATCATTAAACAGAGTAAAATGTGCAATTTTCTTAACTGCTCCAGGAAATCTAATACTGACAAATTAAACTTAACCCGGTAGTCTGCTGCAGACTTATCAATTTCATAACCTTTTATTTACTCATCTGATTGTAATCGAGATGTGAATATATGAAAAGTTATCTTATTGCAGCCAACGTACATGTATATTTAATATGATCAAAAAAGTGGTTTAATCAAATTCCTAAATACGCAGAGTATACTGTACAGGAATTAACACTTTTTTTGGTATTGCATGGTAGAATTACAGCTTTAGTGTTACAAATTATAAGCTGAAGACTTATCCCGAGAAACTAAAAACATTTGATTTATTTTTAATTGAGATTATGTACAGTTTTAATATTATTTTATGTAGGTGACTTCATATACATGAATAGCAATTAATCAGTGGCAACAATCACTCCTCTAAAGGATTTAGGAGGAAAGCCTTTCACTTGATTGGTGATTATACATGTAGATTAAAATCAAGCATTTTGACCTCTGCTGTTGAAATAGCTAGTCAAACTGCTTCTTTACTACAGTATTTTATCGAAAAATAACCTTTAGACTAATTTTATTGCATAATTTGGGTTCTTGAAAACTTTCAAATTATGTGTCTGAAATGAGTAGCTGAAAGTAGATTATAAGTGCAACAAATTAAAAATAGCTTTTGAGCTGAAGGGAGGCCTATGCCCTAAACCTATAATAGGGAACTTGCTGGAAATACTGTACATGTATATTAAAAATTAAATTTGCTAATGAATGTTGTTTTATGTTGTGAAGGTGATGCTAAAGTTAACAAATAAAAAGAAAATAAGGGAAAAAAATAACCATGGGATAGTCGCAAGATGTACATTTATATTTGATCTTTCTTGTTATTATTTATTAAAATACTACATTAAAAAAATTAAATACTATGTTTTGGTTGCATGTATGTGAGCCAATTCCAAGTTCAACGTTGAAGTTAGATTACATAGGTCTAGCCCCTTCTATAGTCTTACACTCTGCATAACTGGTTTATTCTTATAACCAGTATTTTACTGTCAACAAATGGAAATGTCTGTTTTGAGACCTTGATGCGTACAGTAAATAAGTTTCTGTCCCGAGTTGGTTCATACGGCAGTTTATGGAGTCGACCATCTTTATTGTAAAGCAATTTCAACAAAAACTTTCTGTATGCATTCTATGGTGGCATCATTTTATGCAATTACTGTTGCTTCAGCGCTGGCTCTCTAACTATACCAAAGAGCCTTGTTGTGGACTATCAGTGTGGCATGCCATGTAGTTGATAAAAGTTTATATAATGTATGGCTATTACATATCAATGCTGTAATTTTGTGGTAATAGGGTTTTTTGTTCAATGGAGGGATGAATGAATTCCTAATTTGGATATGTTGAGGTGAATTTGCCACTACCGGGAATTCATGCTATTTTTTGTATTGTTTAAGAGGATAAGTGAATAAACTGAATTGTATCGATTTATGAAAGACAGATGTGAGTAATTAACTTGCAACATGTTATTGAATTGCTTTTTAGTTTATTAATTTTTGATTTGCAGTAATAGTTAGAAATTAAAATACAGAGGAATCTGAATAAAACTTGTACCATGGGTACATGGCGAATTGCCCAGTGTCTGAATCGTTCATAGAATACTCAGGAACACAAAGACCTGCACTTTATTAGACTCACATTTGTTTTGTTTTTTTAAATTTAAAACGTGCATATACAATTGGAAGTAAAAGTTGAAAATAAAACAACTTGATTTTGCTTACATGGAGGATAATAAACTGATGGGGAGTGCGTGACTATTTTATATGTTCTGATGTCTACCCGTTTTTTGTTTTATTGTTGTTTTAATTTTGGTATTCGTCACATGTAAAAATAAAGCAAAAGTAGAAATGAGTAAATTTAATGAAAATATAGTTTATTACATGCATGTACAATTTATCATAGTGAACTAGTTTTTATACTTTTATTTGATTTTCTTTTTTAGCCAACTTGATTTAATGTTGAAATGTTTTATGAGTTTCGCTGAGTTTATAACAGTAGCTTGGATTCTAAAGGGACACCCATAAATGGCGTCAACATACACTGTTTTTACGGTGTATCTCAGCGTCGTGCTGTTAGATAAGTGTTTTTAAACTTTCTTATCAATGATATAAATTCTCAAAGTTGTAAAACTCTTAAGCGTGTAGATCATCATCATGTTATAGTTTTGGATCACCATTAATAATTCTAGCTAGTGTGAAAATTGTAGTAGGCCTACTGATATTGGAGAAATTAGTAATATAAATAATTCAATTAATCCTTTAGCGTCATTTATGGATGATTGTGAGAAAGCGTGCAAACTTGTGAACTAGTTTCTTAACTGTATACAGAATATAGAATTATTGTGTTTTGTTTGTTTACTGGCTGCCTTTCGATTAATTTGTTCACACTCATACCGATTTATTAAAAGCTATTATTTCATAACCGAATATTTTTTCAATATTCACTGTATTTTCATAACAACCACACGACTGGTTATAAATGGATACATGTACAGCACAAAGAATTTTTCGAAAAAGTGATTAGAATTAAATGGAATCAAAAAACGGAAAACAACGTCACGCATTACGTACACTGCAAAATTAATCGCAATATAAAATTACAGTGATGATATCTTGACATGTTTACAAGAAATGTTATTTCGGATTTTGATCATTTTTAAACTAGTAAATTATTAAACTCATAGCCAGCCTTCCCCTTGACTCAACTTACAGTACAACTTAATTACCTTTTCATAATGGTAAATGGTGTTGATCAGGTTAAAAATCTATACATGCATGTAATTGCAATCATCAGTTTGTCGATCGATCCACTACTGTGATCGATCCATACAAATTATTTTGGTTAGGGGGCGGGGATGGGAATTGCAGCTGAAATGTTATTTTCAATAAAAACGCACGTGTGCATGAATGAAGTAATCATATTAGCTTTGTTTTCCGAAGAGATATTGGTATAAACAGCCAATTAAGTCATTCACAAGTATATCATAACACGCAAAGCTTATTTTTGTGGCGTTCAAATGAATCCTTGGCTTTGGCTACACTGCATGAATCATGATGCTGACGTATCATGATTTTACAGTTCTAGCTGGATTTACATAGTGAAGCACACATCTAACTTTAGTTTTCCTGCAATACACTAATGCTATACATAAATGCTGCGTTGAATTTATGTGGACTATCGGTAATTTAAAAAATGAAATAGAAAATTTCATATACAGGTACATATATAATTGCATGCATTATAGACAGAAAAAAATAGCTGCTAACATCCTTACCGTTGTAGATTGATAATCGTGGTAATGTTTTGCCGCTGTCGACGCAAGACGCTTGTCCAACATACTGTAAATAATTATGATGAAAAGTTTTCGTTTTTACATCGCATATACTGCAGGTTTTTTATAATTTTACTGTACATGTCTCTTTGTCCACCCGCACTGGACCCGGAAGAATTGATCGAATTTGTTTTCCCGTATTTGTGATATACTGTATATATAATTTTATCGCGACTTCAGCATAATTTGGTGATCGGGAAATATAGAGATATTAACATCAAATTGAAACTTACGCTTTCAAAATATTACAATAATAATGCGCGGAAAAAACGAAACAAATGAAACGAAACCGCACTGTTACTTTTGCCGCTCAAATTCGTTCTTAAAACTATACCGATGGCCGCTAGGTGCCTCCTGTGTCGCTGTGATACTGTATGGGGCACCTTACAACGCCATATCAAACAAATCTAATTTTCAATACAATAGTGAATAACTTGCAATTTTGTCCGCAAAAATAAGTTTCGTCAGTAGATTTGAGGCAAAATTAAGATTCCATCCTGATCAGTAAAATCCCTCAAACATCTTACACAAACAAAACGGATCTTTGTTTTTTTTACTACAATTTTTTTTCCTGGCCCTTGAAGAGTCTAATTAATTGGTATTTAATATCATGTATAAACATATATTAAAACATATTCTACAACAGGCTTAGGGGCCATTCAAAGAGGATGGCAGCAAAATTTGCCCAAAACTGGACTAGCTCTCTCGACCCCCTGTCCCGGCTGTCCACATTGTGTCCGGTCATTTCAGGACCCCCCATTCGAACAATTGTGAAATGAAAGTTTTCCAAATTTCTACTCGGAGAACGTAAATTTCGTACTCTGAAAAGGTTAAGAATTTTGCCAATTTGTCCTCAGAATCTGTTGAAAATTTTGCAAATTTCTCCTCGGAAACTGCATGTTGAAAATGTTACAAATCTGTGCCCCCTTCCTCCCGCTTCACATGTCCACATTAATTGTGCCCGGGAGGGGGCTCAACTTATCTTTTCCCTAAACCCTACATGTTCGAGGACGTCCTTTTTGAAAGGCCCGTTACAAATTTAAGCACTAAACTGTATGTACATGTACCGTATTTTCCTGCATGACGCATAAATACTAGCTGTATTTGCACTTGATTGCCAATCATTGGGCAAATGTGGACAGCACCAATGCTTTGCGTGTTTGCTTTCATCACGCGTTTTTTGAACACCTGGTTCACGGTACTTGTACATTTGATAATCTGTGCCTGGTTCTTACTACCCAAATACTTGTTAGCAGTTTTTTTTCCCATTTTATGAACATTGTACAACAATTAAAACAATATTATTTAAAGCAATAAACGAAGTTAAGTTTATTCAGTAGTACATCGAAAAGCTTACATTGAAGAAACAACCAGTCAACAATTAGTCGGATTAACGTACATAATTATCTAAGTACGGGCTAATGAGTTAGCCATAAATCCACACAGTGAGATATACTGCATGCCTAGAATTTATGCTTTCAGCTTTTACGTCATACCGTGCAGTTTTACTGAACTGTAACAGCTAATTTCAAGGCTTGCTTATCAAATTATTGTAGGCTATAATAGAGCTGGCACGTGAGAAAAATTATATTAACTGCGTGGAAGTTAACTTCGATCTTTACTATTTATTTTTACATGCATACATATATAAAGACATTAAAACACATTAGAATCTACACTGTTCAAGTAATAATTGACTGGCTTTGGTTTAATACGCAAGAACACAATGTACATGCAATTTAACACGATTCAAAGGTTGCCAATACCAACTGTTTCGCACACGATTCAACCAACCATTTTCATTAAAAAAAGTTGATAATGATACAGATTTTTAAGGTAAAAATCTTGTACGTTATTATAAAATGTAAAGTACGTGGAATGCGTTATTAACGGAAAGCGCATAGGTCAATGAGCATAAATTTCATATATCAGAACTATTTCATCATGCTTAATACACGGAAATTCTGGCTAAAATCCATTATTGTAAGATTTTGTCGCATTACAACCGGGCTAAGTGGGGATTCCTACCACTAAATGGAGTTTGGACTATTCTTCAATCTTTAAACAGTGAATAATTCTTAGAAAATGGTCATAATTTTCTAATGCAGCATTATCGCATCTCATCGTTGACACCACTGTTTTAAAAATCACAATAAAAGCAGGAATATTTCCCAGGCTGACATGAGTGAAAATGGAGCACAGTGATTCTAGAAAGTAATAGTTGTCTATTTGTTGTCATTTCTAAATCTAGATTACATGACCATCCAATATAAGACGAGCTATGGGCAGGTTTGCTGAAAGCAATTTGTCTCCATCAGCACATCATCACAGTGTACCCTGATACCTATTACTCCCTAATATGTTGAGCACAAGGCCACCCATATAAACTTGAGCACAATTGCCAGAATTGAATTGAATACGTGAAGAATATTCAAATTGAAATATATTAGATATGATGTCATATGAGCATAGCTTTGATGAAATAGTTCTTTGCTATTTTCAATAATCACCTTTGCAAACAAGCAATATATCAAAGACTAAAAATATACATACATATAAATGTTCCAATAAAAAAAAATAATGCACACAAATGCAGTGTCATGGCCTAATTAAGTACAACGGCTAAAATCTAATATAAAATATCACTCCTTGATGACAAATTTCATCAGAAATTTTACACAAAAGAATAACAAAAATATAAAAATAGTAAAAAAATGAAATTTCTCGTTTTACAAAGGAAAACTGGGGCACTTTAGATCACTGGCTTGGGGTGACCTAATGACAAGCCAAAAGGGTTACGGGCAGTCTTGCTTTAATGTATTTTATTAAGACGATGGAGTACGCGGACTCCAGATAAGTCTACGAAGAATATACTATAAAACTTTCAAGAAAAGGGGGAAAACATATCATAAATGATATTAAAACTTATTTGATGGGTCAATGGCACATTCAGGGAGATACTCCCATACTCCCTAGGGCTTCCGGCTCCCCAGACAAGAAACCATTTTAGCGCCTTTTTCAATAGACCGGAAGTTTGGACAGCCCATGTACTCGGTTAAAGTTCAATGAAATTAGCACCCTATTCCACCGAAGCTCTCAGTCCTAAGAACGTTGAAATATCCTCTATACCACATAGAATCTTGATAACGTCAAGAAGCCATTTATGCATATATTCAATCATTTTAGAAGCCGAGAAACTATATTGCATTCTCATTGCATTTTAAATTAATTTCATCCTAAGATAAGTACAACGATAAAATACATAATTATAATAATGATAGGGACTGATGAACTCAGAGACATAAGACGTACTAATGCTCTAACACACCAAAAGCTTTTTAGGTAGGGTATTTGATTTATAATAAAGCATTAAGTGTTAGTCACTGTGTGAGAAGGGCGGGTATTATGGGTAAATTGGAATGTAGCAAAATCACAGACAGCTGATGTGACAGGCATGACAAAACGGACACACCCAATTCATGTAAATATTATATAAAACAAGAACATAGCAAAGTGTTTTTCACGTACGTACGCTGCATGGTTATAGCAATTGGAAAATGTCTTTCAATTGCAAAAAGATGGTCAATTACGATCAGTAACAAAAAAAATGTTCGTTTTAGGCGCATTGTTTTATAAGTATTCATCCAAAATGTCCTTAAATAAATGAGCTTAACACCCATTCACTCAACCAGGTCACTCAACTTTTAAGTAAATTTAGATTTTGCTCCTAAAATGTTCCCCGGGATACTACTATAACAAATCCAGTCACTTCATAGTCTCACTCTTGTAATTAAAATGAGAGCTGGAATTAGACAATATATTTTTTATCAATTTAATTGCCTGTAATTCTAATTTGGAACAGGTTTGATTGCTCTGAAAATAATAACATGGAATGTATAAACCTTGCTACCGAGCAAGGTGGCTTAGAGATTAGCATCCTCGTCTTGCATTCGGTAGACTCAGGTTCGATTCCCGGGAAATCGAACATAGTTCGAATATAGCTCCTATATTAAATCGGCCATGACCGTCTTCCTATCCCATCCCACCCTCCTCGTTAAAATCCCAAATATCGGAAAATTAATTAAAAATTGTGATTTTGGGATCAATCATGACCAGACTAATTAGTCTGATTTAAATTGTATGGTGATCCCCCTGCCACATGGTACTATGTACTGACTGCAGGGTAAAGAATAGAATAGATTATGTACTGTATGGGGAAAGGGATTAAATGAAAAATTGCTAAACATCGGATTTGGCAAATATTTATGGAGAAACCCACATTTCCAAATAGTTTTGGCCACTAAGTTGCATGAAATGTAATCGCAGGTATTATGCTAACAAACTTACAGCAATAAATACAGCAATACTTAAAAAATTGCACCAGACGCATTCTTCGAAAACAATAAAATTTAAAAAAGCAATTGCTATTTATTCAACACAAAATAGCAATTGCAATTGTTTACACAAATGATACATAACCGTTGTTTCCTAAATAAGATGAAAGGTTATCAAACTACAATTACTTTACTTTTGTTTCACAATACAATGAGAGAACACGTCTGATAAATATGCATGACTGATGGGATCATATTTTGTTTTAGGTGTAGTACACAAGGTTAAGAATAATATGTACATCCACAGTAAAGTGATCGTGATGCGGAAACACCGGTTTTTGAAAGCTGGTGTTTCATTAATACAAAAGATGTGGCATAATTGCGCCATTTAGTCATTTGACCAAAAATGAAAGTATAGCAAAATGGTCTATTCTGTGCAATAAACATCAATATATCCTCGCAATGAATAATAAAAATTATATTTTACTGCATTTGTCACTTTTTATTCATCATAAATAATTTGGGCAAGCATGTACATTGTATATGTGCATATCCCATTTAAACTGGCTATAAGCAAAATACATTGTAGTGTATTATCACTTCGAGAAATATTGGTCAAGCATAGCTGATAGCTTGAAAGTTTCTATATTAATTTTAAAATCCAGGGAATTTCTAGAAAATGATAAAATTGCCATTGGAGTTTCACCGGTTTGGGATGAACTAAAATTAATTGGTTGGTCAACTTCTCCTAAGCATTGCGAAGGCATATCGTCCATTTCACTGCATTAATAAGCCATGCTTCTAGACATAAGTCGTCCTAATTAATTAGTGGGGGTAGGGGATTTTTAAAAGGCAGAGTGGCTGATGAGTATGTCGGTAATGGGCCATAGAGCTTAAAAAGAGTTAGCTTAAGAATTGCTCGCGACATAAGCCACTGCAAATGTCAAGGCATTATTTAGACCACGCATGAATTCATTTTAAGGTCTTTTATATATTAACATCTCATTTAAAATTTGTACGTATAAAAATCAGTAAAATAACCTACACCTATGCACCTTTCATAAAAGCTATGCCATTCCTTAAGATCTTCAAAAATCGATGGAACCAGAACAAAAAAACAAGCGCGAGTTGTGCGATTTGTGTTTCAACCAGGCTGAGAAAGTTATGTGGTAAGATCTGTGAATACCCATGGTTATTGGCTATACAAAGCAGAACATGTTGAAGTTGAACCCCGATTCATAAAGGTTGGTTTAAAAATTCATAATACATATATTGTAAAAAAACGAGTGCATGTAAGCTATTTTTTTTGTTTTGCTCAACTACTTACTAGTTTGGTTCAATGAGCGTTTTTTCTAATGCCATGTAGCATTTTGTACACAAGTACAGCATATGTAAAATGTAGCAGCATTAATTACCAAAAGTTGCATGTGTTCTGTTGAAAAATAAGGATTTCATGAAATTGTAGACAGGAATTTCAACGAAATATATGACTAGCCATAACAAAAGCATTTAAACTCAAGGATATTAAAACTGATGCTTCCCTCCCATAATGTAACGCGATTTACCAGGTGTGATTCACATCCTGGAAAAACTGTTGACAAAAACATTACAATTTTCCAGCTTTGGCTAGTAACAGAATGAGGATGCGTCAATGATAAGCCACATTTCAAATTAATTAGCTTCCACCACTTTCACTTCATCTGCTTTGTTGTCCAATTTTTCAAGTTTCTTTTCTTCCAAACCACAGTCGCCAATTGGAATATCTTTTTTATCTCCTTTTCCCTCTTTAACAATAACATCCTCAATTTTCTCCTCGGATTTCTCGTTATTCTTTTTCTTTACCTCTTCAATATCTTCTTCTTCAACCTTACCTTTTTCGGTTTCAGGTTCTACAGTTTCAGTCTTTTTCTCATCACCTTCTTCCTTTTTGTCATCAGACGTTCCCGCTATAAACAAATTAACATTTTCTGTTTTACTAAAAAACGACACCGAGAATAACTAAAACGAAAAGCATGACAAACTACTGTAAATTGCAATTAATTAGCCTCTGACATGCTATTACAAAAACTATCTCATAAATTTTGTTGCAATTTGAAATTACCTTCATCTTCTTCACCTGGTTTTTTTGCACCCTTATATTTTTTACTTTTCTTGATGATACCACTTTCTATAAGGCTGTATGAAGTGTCCAATAAAGTGGCATTTATATCAGTGGGAGTAATGCCCAAAACATCTTTCATCTAAAATTTTAACAAAAATACATGTAAAATCAACAATTTTGATATCGAATTTCAAAACATCACATGTCATCAAAAATGTAATGCAATGAAAGTCCATGCATGCATGCTTGAACATGTACCATACTGACAAATCAAAATCATATACAGTATGACACCACAATCTTTTGCAAAACACAATATTTGGATCAAATTTTCTGTTCAGCTAGTTTTCTGCAAACCAAGCATTTCTGTTGCAAACATGGATAGATTAATTTCTAATGATAAATTCAAAACATACATGTATACCTATAAATTTTATTTATTTATTATAATTATTAACCGTTTGGTTTTATTAAACTTGTTTTACTACCATATATGATTTTCCAAAATTCAAAATTCTTATTTTCTGCTGTGGCAGACTTTTATTGTGCAACACGGATTGGTTGGTTCTTGGATTGTTTTACTGCTTTTTAATTTGCAACACGGATTGGTTGGTTCTTGGATTGTTTTACTGCTTTTTAATTTAAATTCAGTGGAGTTACTAATATGTTTGTGATATATAGCATTCCATTTGGGGTGACCTTCGTAAGTTAAGATGCTTGACCATTCAAATAATATAAATGTTTACACTTACCCTTGCATTATCAAATTTGATTTCTTTGCCCACTCGAGGCAAAATGAGCTTAATAGACTTGTCAAATAATCCTTTTACCCAAAGAGCAAAATATGGGCAATTAATAGAGGGCACGCTGTACCCCTGAGGCTTAAATTCTTTCGAAAGAATCTGAGCAATTTCCTTCAGCCATAAATTCTGAGTCGCTATGATGTGTCGATGACCTAAATACCAATAATACAATGACAGCCCATGAAATAATGCATTCAATTGTGAAATTGTTTGCCATTTTTACAAGGATATCAATGCAATTGCATACCAATGGCATCAGGAATGGTCATAGCCTTGTAATGGGCTTCAGCAACATCTCTAACATCACAAACACAAAAATTGGCTTTTGGAATTGCAGGTACGCTTCTGTCTAGCATTCGCTTTATAATCTGTATACAAACAAGCAAGATAGTTTATCTGCAACATTTGTTAATCTCGTCATCCAGTCAAGAGCAAAGACTCTGAATTGCAAAACTAAAACAGTCTTTCAAACCAACATATTTGCATACCTCCACACTGGTACCGACATTTTTCCCGATAATTGGTCCCATGACTGTTCCTGGATTCACAACCGTCAATTCGAATTTATCATCGTCTAAATAAGCACAAAATGGATTTAAATTATAAAAGAATGAATTTCTTTTTCAAATATTCATCACTGAGTTGGTGAAATTAAACTATTATAAAAAGTAAAAAAAATACCTTTAAGTTCTTTTACAAAATCCCAAGCAGCCTTTTCAGCTAAAGTCTTGCTTTTTGAGTAACTATCAAGATAGGGACTGTCAGGATTTGTCCAGTCTTCCTCATTATAAACTTTGCCCTCCTCTAAAGCCATTTCCCCTATTCATTATTTATAGAAATAGTTAATAAATCAAACTGTGCAGGTCTGTTATAGTGTATCATTAATCAACAATTAGTTGTAGTAGGCCTACAAATTCAGCCTCAATTAAAAATCAAGTACCATGAACTGCTACGATTGAACTTGTAAGCACTACCCTCTGAACGGTCTTGGACTCTGCACATGCCTTCAGGACGTTTTTAGTTCCCTCTACAGCAGGTTTTATGAGTTCTTCTTCTGGGTTTGCAAGATTGTGATTAGGGAAGGGGCTTGCCACGTGCATCACAAATTGGCAATCTTTTACTGCCCTAGAAATGTAACAGCAACGTTAGTAATTGAATTCATTAGTAATAATTTCACAATGGTAACGGTGTAAGATAAAAAACTGAAAACATACTCTGGCCAACATTCTTCCTTTAGAAGATCAGCCTCTATTAATTCTATTTCGTGTTTGGCTTCGGGACAAAGTTGTCGTACCCATTGGACACGTTCTTCGTTTTCTAGACTTCGGACAGTTCCCCTGACGCGATAGCCTTCTTTTTGAAGCAGCTGGGCCACATGGGAAGCAATATAACCCGTAACACCAGTTACCAGAACCACTAAAATAAAATAAATACAAATCAATAATCGGTCCGACCACAATTGCCATATCAATGCACAAAGGTGTTTGTGCAAATTGCGAATGCTATTATAGCCACCCCCAATACAACAAAAATTCATTTATATTGCAGCACAATGAGATACACAAGCAAGATATTCAACTAGAAATCGCCAACTTTTTTTATACATTGCAACGAAAAACAAACGCCATACGGCCTGATAGGAATTTTTAAATAAAAATTAACTTTTGAGGTACGCATCCTCTTATCATATTAACCAAAATCACCCTTCTGACTCTACTCAGTAAATTGCAAACGGGCAAACGGTGTGAGTAATTGATCTTTGAACAATCCTTATAACCTTAAATTACTTTGTTGTCCAATCCACTAAAACACTCAAAAAACATTTGACAGCGTCAACGTACAATCACAGACTTGTTATTTTATCCCACTTGAGAAAACAATAGTGTTACTAGAGCTGCAATTAATGGACTTAACTATGATAAGTGCATTATTTTAATTGCATTTTGTATTGTACAACTTTCATCTGCCAATACGAACGTCTATCAGTCTTGAACAAAATTTAGAGTATTAAGTATTCAAAAGCAATAATTTCCAATATGTTGTTCAATGATTCAACAGGCACAATTAAATGATAATTGTTAAATGCATTTAGAAAGAAAATAAAAGTTACATTTATTAACTACCTCATTACAAATGCAAACCTGGTTGGAAAATGAGAGCTGTCCATGTACACACGGGACAAAAACTGTAAATGTTAGATAGCATTGAAACTGTACGTATGCATAATTTGATAGACATGGCCAGGAACAAACATTGCGATGCTAAATGACTCTGAAAGGTCAAAGACCTCAGATTCAATTATTGCTGCATTGGGCAATAAAACGGGAAACACTTAACTCAATTATACTCATTATTTAATTTACTGTAAATCTGATTGTAATGCTCGTGCCCAATGCATCCAATAGCTTTGTCGAATTTCTTGGCTTAATTATCTTGAGAGTTGAGATTAACATTTTGTTAAGCTTTTGACTGTGCAAACAGTTGACTACAGTGAATGGCGATATTCTGCTTCAGTGATGCCATCATGAAAATGAAACGTGAACGTGTAAGATTAAATATTTAACTTTTATTTGGACGTACATTCCTATCGTACCATTATCGTACCTTCAGTGAACTAGAGGTTAACAGACAGAAACGACATGAGCTCAACGTCAATATTAAAAGTAAACTTTATATTGTTGACATTCATTGATTTCTTGACATGCGATGTCATAATATGTAAATAATTTGCAATCGAATGCAAGCAAGAGCATTTCCAGAGCATGACACCTTGAAAAGTGGGCAAAGTGCTCAATTGCTGTGAATACCTCAACATTACAATGACAGTTTTGTTGTGGGTTATGTTTTTTCTAGAATGGCAATCTTCATTTGTGGTCAGAAGTAGCAATTAGGTAACAGTACTTATGCGTAACACGATGTAATTTCATGTCTGCATACATGATCGATGTAATGCATATCTTAGTACATGTGGACAACAATGTTATTTTTTAATGGATTAATGCACGAGGCCGATGGATATCCAATATTAATGAGCATACCATTGTTGTTTATTGAACCATGCTCACTTTCAAATGTGTGAGATGCTTGTCCATCTTTGCTGAATTGATTTGCTAGTAAAACCAGGTTTCGATGATATCAACTACAATTCAGTCCTAAAAAATTCGCTGAATAATGATTTTGATAAATATAATACAAGTTCTGCAGTTTAGGATTCTCCATGACCCACCAAAGATTTTACCTCGAATTTGAAATTACCTGCCATGTTCTACATACTGACGTCACCTGTCGCTCTGGGTGGTCATTTTAAGAGGGCACTTACATGTAATTGAATTTTATTAAAATGTTCCACTCAAGCAGGTTAAGAATTCGGCACATAGAAATGCGCCCATCATTGTTTAGCTCTAAAGGAGACCTTTAAAGGAAATTGAGTTGGCAAAGCTCAGGTTGGGCTGTCGGGTTAAATATTGTTCCGAGCAACAGATTGGAAGTCAATATCTCATTACTTCGCTACTCGACCACACGTTGGTTGGGTCGACAGAAATGAAAGTCCAGTTACTCAGAAAAAATGCCATAATGTATGACTGACTCTGAAAAGTCTCGCCCAAGAGACAGATTTAAGATCACCCAGGCAAAGAGCTTTATTTCGTTGCCGAGGCAACAATTGATTCTCCATTTATATATTCCGGGGATTCTCCTTTAAGTGTGCAAATAGAGGTCTTGCCGACACTGCTTACCTTTAAATCTTTGGGTTAGTAATAAAATGTTTTCTCTAATGCATCGTAAATATTCAGAGGAAGAAATTGGGTATTGAAGAGGGGAACCAAATCTAAGAGTATATGGTGGAAAGAAAGTAATCCAATAATGAATCAACAACAAAGTAGGCGAAATTCGCACCAGAATTTTACAAAACGTATTGACGCCACCAATAATTTTTCGTGTTTTGTAACGAAGGAAAACACCTCTCTTAAAACGATATGGCGCAAAAATAGCGACGAGGTAAAACATCGTAGGATGAAAGAACCTCTTTCACTGCGGTGAAAGAGGGATCTGGCGCAGCGATATTTCCATCAAGTAGCCTACTTTTGGCCTATTACTTCCACGAAGATGGCATGAAATTTGGGGGTAATGAAGAAAAGCTGATGTCCAGAGCCGAGTATAAAACGCAACGGCAACAACCCATTCGCACATCGTGAAACATGCAGAAACAGCAGTAAGTCTAGCGCGTTGCTGCGGCTCGAGTCTTAGAAAAATCAATAGCAGGCCTACTTTCCAAAGTAGACTGCATAAAACGAAAATATCGACCCGAGTATGTCTGGCGGCAGGGCCTGAAAAAGAAGGAATGGATGGCGCGTGCAGACATCAACCGGGTGTCTGCGAAACGCCAAATGCCGGTTGTTAGCAAAGTGCGGGACCTATAGCTGCCGCCACTCACCGCAATGATGCACGTAAGCCCTTCGAGGTTCACCGAAATATGATTAAATCTCAACGGATCGGTCATTACGAGCCGCTCTTATAATTTCAAAAAACTACACTGCAGCGCATAAACCATTCGGTAATTGCGTGGCACGAACTTATACAGCGGAAAATGAACTAGCTTATTCAAGCTTCCAACGGTTAATGAAAATAACCAGATTACGGCATTGATTTGCCTATACGAGTAATAGCCGCGCTGATGCATATTGTCAATTAGCAGCATTTTGGTAGACTAGAAATAGTATAAACTCTTAATGAGATTCTACTATACTGTGACTATATATATGACTCACGCACAATCGGGGCTTTCCTAATGTTCGATGTAAATCATGACCGGCCCACCGACGATTATTAAATTGAGTTTCTGCCAAAACGGCAACATTTTAAACTGCGAACATGGAAAATTGAATGTGGAGGGGAAGCAACTTTATTACGACGAGTGCTGCATGACTTACGTGGTTTCTCGTACGATGAAATCAATTCGACCAGAAATGTCGCTCGGCATTGACATACTACTTGGCACCACTCTGCAGTCCTCGATCACAATGATCATATCATTTATTATTTTATTGGTAGCAGCTGTCACTTTTGAGCATGAAAAACACGGCTTCATGTGGGATTTTTTCCTCATTCACCGCGAGATTTACGCTATTTAATACACGTCCCCGTGTAACGAGAATTACGACTATTTTAAAAGTTTCGAAGAAAATAGTCCGTCTATTGCTCGGCCATCGTTTGGTTTTGCATTTTGCCATTTTTAATTCGTCAAAACAAATATGTATCGAAGTGTCTGAAAAATCCCTGGCTCTCATCTTCGTGTATTTTCATGCGTATAATACTTGTCACGCATGGTCGTACGAAATGCTGCTAACGCTTGTTTTTAACATTATTATAGGTTCGACGACAGTGAAGTAGTCAAGTAGAGCATGTATACGATATCAGTGATTGGCATCTATTGTTTAATCGGCGTGATATCCGATTAGTTGCACAAAATTACAACTCACTGGGTTCCATATTACCCATACGTGATAAGTTAAAGATGCAGAACAGACGCGTTGAAAATAGCGCGTTAAACCCCTTCTTTACGAGATGCGATTCTGCGAATAGGGAGGCCGTACACTTCGGTAACACTCTTTATTCCTACCAATAAAACGGACATAAAAGATTGCTCTATACCCACATTTGGGGGATGCTCATCGTCTCGCCGCACTGCCATCTGCGACGCAAAACATGATCCCTGCAGCTATAAGATCTATATTTCCCCTCATGTTAAGTAAAGTACGCCGTTCGTTTATCATCGGTGGTAGTTGTACAAATTGATTTTCGAGCCCAAATATTTCGCGAACGATCTCGCATAAATGAGTCAGATTTTTTACCCAGCGGGTGGGTCTATTAACATGTCGCATGCAGTCAGCTTTGAATTGCGCTTCAATGCGAAGCAAGGCTACGAGACGCACTCTGGTACGAGTGCTAAGAATATAGCCTAGATTTGTTTAAGACTTCGTAAAACAGACCCGGGCCAATATTGATTAGCTGCTACGGAAAAGTGTTACTAGCAGCTACGAAATGAAAGACTAAGTAGGCCATTACACGTAGAATGCGCACGCTTTCGCCAGTGTCCATAAATAATAAAAAACTGGCATTGATCGAGCGATTTTGCAGTTCATAAAAAATACCCACGCGTCACGTTATAGATGGAATTTTCCATTACCCGCGACTGCCATCATCCACTACAAATCGAGCTTATCGGTGTTGTCCGGACACGTCAAATTAATAAAGTCCAGAAAAGAAGCTACGCCATCCTCGGACGAGTAAAATGTTGCCAGATACCCGTCTATTATACGCCTCCTCTTCTTAGTCTCGGTGCTAGGCAATTAATAATGAGCGAACCGATTAATTATATTTCTAATTAGAGTTGATGATAACGTCCGCATGCAGAATGATTTACCACTTAGGGGCCATTCAAAAAGGACGTCCGCAAAAATCGAAAATTGGACTCCCCCCTACCCCCTGTCAGCATCGTGTCCTGTCAATCAGGACCCCCCGATCGGACGTCGGAAACTTTTAAAAATATTGCATTCGGAAAATTTTGAAAGTTTGGCCCTCAGAATCTGTTGGAAATGTTGCAAAATTCTTTTCGGAAACTGTTGAAAATTTTACAAATTTATACATGTAACTCGAAAAATGCTGCAAATTTGTCCTCGGGAAAACTTGGACATTTTTGAAAATTTGTCCTCGGGAAAACTTGGACATTTTTGAAAATTTGTCCTCGGGAAAACTTGGACATTTTTGAAAATTTGTC
>JAQGBX010002113.1:0-21645 GCA_034698745.1 Megaphyllum sjaelandicum | reverse complement strand
GATTTATGCTCTGCTTTTGCTTCGTCCATTTGATTCATGCATTCTTGAACTTTTGTTTCTAGTTTTTGTAGCTCCTAGTTAAGTAATAAAATGTTAGGCAATCATATTTCCTAATATTGCATAGTTTTAAACAACTAATCTTTTCTATCTTTGGCTTAACTCCAAGAGAATGGAATTGATACACATCGCCATAACGTTACTTACTGATTGATGCTCTGCTTTTGCTTCGTCCATCTCATTCATGCATTCTTGAACTTTTGTTTCTAGTTTTTGTTGCTTCTGGTGAGAGCAATAAAATGTTATGCAATCATATTTCTAAAAATTGCAGTTATCTAAAACTATATAATCTTCTTCAATCATAGGCATAATTACAAGAAAATGGAACGAAATGAGACACATTGTCAGAAAGTCTGCACTTACTGATTGATGCTCTGCTTTTGCTTTGTCAATCTGATTCATGCATTCGTGAACTTTTGTTTCTAGGTTTTGTAGCTCCTGGTGAAAATAATAAAATGTTACTGAATCATATTTCCTAAAATTGCATAGTTTTTAAAAACTTATCTTCTCCAATCATCGGCTTAATTCCAAGAGAATGGAAGGGAGTCGACACATCGAAAAAAGTCACTTACTGATTGATGCTCTGCATTTGATTCATTCATATGATTAATACGTTCTTGAACTTTTGCTTCTAGTTTTTGTAGCTCCTGGTGAAAGTAATAATATGTTACCCAATAATATGTCCTAAAATTGCATAGTTTTCTAAAACTCATTTACAATCAGCAGCGTAAACTGCTTAATTACAAGATAATAGAAGTGAGACACATCGTCATAACATTACTTACTGATTGGTGCTCTGCCTTTGTTTCGTCCATCTGATTTATGCATTCTTGAACTTTTGTGTCTAGTTTTTGAAGTTGCTGGTAAAAATAATAAAATGTTATGCAATCGTATTTTCAAGTTTTTAAAATAGATTCCTCCGGTTTTGAGCACCTGTCTTTGACTGAATTGCTTATAATATTAGTAATAATACTTTAATTGTTCCTTTTAATAATGTTCTGCGTAAGACTATTAAAATAAAATTAACAACTACAGTAGTTGTGATTTTAGACAGTTCCCTAAAATGACACACAATTAGAAAGTCAAATCTAAGAGTTAAAAATGTATAATTTCGATAATCGCATATTTGCATATCATATACTGTATAATCAGATAATATATTTTGCAGTTACCTTTGCCATTACTTCAGTAAGTGTATCACTCGGTCGTTTCCTTGAATCATCATTTTGCTCCTTAATAAGCATCATTCGTTTGAGACGTGTCACTACAGTTTGAATTCGACCAGATTCCTCTTTAATAAAATTAGCATTGTCCGATACCTTTAATGATCATGCAAAAATGTATGGCATAAAAAGAAACATATGAGTATTTCATAATTTACAACAACTAATCCAACACTTTTGCAATACTGGCTCATAGCTTCTTTTAATTATCAAATACAAACCATTGATAAATATTTAAGAAATGTTAAAATAGGCATTTACTTTCTTAAAACCAAAGAAACAAACTTCGAATTAAATAAGATGTTATAACACTTATTTGATATTTATATTTATTCACATTTAAATACTCAAAATTGTTTTGATCTTAGGAAACTTTAGCAGCCTTTTCACGTTATTTCATGATTTTTAAACGTAACTTCAGTAAAAATTTCTTCAGCATAATCAGTCATCTGAAATGCTCATCTTGTCAATTTTTTTAAATTAATGAATTATGTTTGTATCATCATAAAAAATTTAATCATTTCTTAGTATACAATTTCATGTCTTTTTCAAATTTAACCTCTTGTTTATTTTCAGTTTTTTGAATTGCATTTGCATTAATATTATTTACTATGCAGTGCTTGTGTATTCATCAATCAAATTATACATAAAATCAAAGGAACAGTGTATAAACTACTGCCGGTTGAATTACTGTAAATGCTTAAAAATTAATTTAAAATTTAACCTGTTGAAGATCTTTAGTAACTTCATTGATTTCGGGTAAAATGATCTTTGCTGCAAATTTGCATGACTTGGCATGTTTCTGTGAAAAGAAATAAAATCATGATAAATCACTTCATTAAATAAAATCTTTAGCAAAGACTTTCAGTAAATATGTTATAGATTCTGTGCTAATTTTCTATTATGTTTGCCGTTTTGTATTCTTCAACACAAATGTTTCAAATAGTAGAACAAAAATTGTTATTAGCAACAAAGCTTATTATTGAAGTATGTTAATATTGGCAAACTTACTAAAGAAATTATGAATTATAGCACAATAATATTTTATGACAACATTTATCAAACCAATAACATTTTTACATCTCATTATTGAAATCTAAAAATTTTTTTTTAGAAAATTTACGTTATTTTAATGTCTTTGCAATTTCCAACAGTATAATTACCAAATAAAAAGCGACAGACTTACCATAAAATTTATCAATGAAACGATTTCCGTACAACCGTTTTTGGTGAATTTGCATTTAACTTTTAACTGAAGCACGTCAGCTTCAAATTCCTTATCTAGTTTATTCTTGACAAGAAAAAAATCAAATGAAGAATAACAATTTTAACAATGTGTTCAGTAAATTCAAATGAGAAAACGAATCTTACCGATGTTAACGTAACATTGCACGACGGACATGGCTTCTGGTAGTATCTCTGATAGCATTTAGAACATAAAACAGCATCGCAATTCACAATGCAATGGCTGATGGCCACATAGCCACAAGCACAACAAACGTAATCTTTCAACTTTTCATCATCATCAACAAACTTTAGATCTTTGACTTGATCCTGAAGTAGTTCTATTGATTAGTCAAGATAGTGTAGTGATTAAGACACTGCAGTTTTCGTGAAGTACAATTTAAATCTTTGCTTGAACTTACTAAAAATATTAAAACTTTCGTTTGAAGAAGCCATTTCTTTCAATCCGACAAAAAATGTCACCTCAAAGCTTGATCAACACGCCTGAAGAAACGAAATGTTAACACTATCAGATAATTAAACAATAGAACACATATAGTATATGAAAATTATCAGCAACCTTAGTAATCCATCAAGGGCATTTTGGTTCTGATTTCCGAAAATTAAAGTAGAAAAATTAAGGTTGCAAATTTAAATATTTATCATCAGTAAACGTTTCATCAAATAAAATGAAATAAAAATTGTTCCAGCTTTATGCCCATACCACACTAATGAAGAAAGAAAAACTGCAAACCTATAACTGGTTTTCAAAAACGTTAAGTGTCTATGCTTTTGCTATCCAAATATGTTATATTTTGAGTTAAAAACATTATAAAATAGTACATGGAATGCCATGAGTATACCATGGGTGCATTATTTTTCAATAGGCTACTGTTATTTTAAATTTACTTTTTTGATCATTTGTCAATGTGCTCATTTTGTTTAATGCAACATCACGATCAATACAAGTTCAACACACTAACGTCTGCAGGATATCAATATCGTGCAGACGTAGCATCGATAGCAGCGCCATCGCCAAAAAGTTCTGGTTTTTCTGCTTTCATCCGACCGCTAATGAAGCGTAGTGCGAAACTTAGTTTTCAAGCTTAAATTTTGGTTTTGTAAACATGTTTCTTACGAAACTTCTACAAACTTTTTCATGGAAAGTTTCTGGTTTTGGGTTTTTAGTTGTTTTTTTTTTTCGTTAGACTAGACATGGACTATGCCCGGAAATTCAGACATTGTTGGTCGATTGTTTGAAGTGGTCAGCTAGAGGGTTCTCTATAAAAGTTCCAACTTGTTCGTTGCTGTTTTTCCAGTTAAAGTTTTGTAAACATGTTTCTTACGAAACTTCTACAAACTTTTTCATGGAAAGTTTCTGGTTTTGTTTTTGTTTTTTTTTCGTTAGACTAGACATGGACTATGCCCGGAAATTCAGACATTGTTGGTCGATTGTTTGAAGTAGTCAGCTAGAGGGTTCTCTATAAAAGTTCCAACTTGTTCGTTGCTGTTTTTCCAGTTAAAGTAAATAAATATTCTAAAATATATTATTTAAGTTTATTAGTCAAAACTTAAATTGGTTTGAGTGATAAGTTATGTCCACCCAGGTGTTTGCGAATGCTATTTCCAGCATGTTGGGAATTGCTGGTTTCCATGTGGAAAAATAATGGTCTCATATGATATTGCTGGTTTCTGTAGGGTGTAATGTTATGTTGGTTTATGCTGGTTTCACTTAAAATTACTTAAAACTTATTTAACTTTTCTATTGATCAGCAATAGCAAATAAATGATTAACTTCAACATATTGTAGGAAATAATGTTGATGAAATGTAGGTAATGGTAGGAACCAACATGTTGGTAACATGAAGGTATTTCTAGGAACCAACACGTTGGTAGCATGTTGGAATATATAGGAACCAACATGTTGGTAGCATTTTGGAATATATAGGACCAACATGTTGGTAGTATGTTGGAATATATAGGAACCAACATGTTGGTAGCGTGTTGGTGGTTGTAGGAACCAACATGTTGGTTTATGCTGGTACCAGGTTCCAATACATCACATTATACCAGGTTGGGTATAAGCGTTTATCTCTAAACCTTCCCATGCCTTTTCGTTTTGAATAAAATTTATTATTATTATAATATTATAACCAGCATTGGTGGAACCATCATGATGGTAACATGATGGTCGACAAACACTTGGGATATTTTCAATTTTTTTTTTGCATATTCATTTCAGCCTTTTTGCATTGTGTGAGAAATAATAAACACTGGATTTTATATTATGTTTTAATTTTATTAAAATGTCTACCTTTTTAATCTGCCCATTCATTTTCAATGCTGAATAAACTTTGTTGTTATTATTATTATTTATGTCTGTACTTGCTTGCTTGGAATTTGAATTAAATTTGAAAAAAAATCCAATTTTATAACCTACTTATAACGCTTCGAATTATTTTCATTTTCGTCGAATTTTATTAACTAAAAATCTAATAAGGCCTTTAAAACCCGAGAGGAATCGTGGAGAAACAAGTATTAAGTACCCAAGAACAGGAGTCATGATTTTCGATATGTAACCAAGTAAACGCGTGAGGCTAAATCCCTTTCGCAGTTTTGGACAGGGATTTTATTTCATCGTTTTGCTAATGAGCATTAATACATAATCGTAGGTCGTAAATTAATCCAAATTTACTCCTCCATATTCCCTCTCCATCCCAGCACCCTCGGCGCAAAGCCCTCGTAAATTTCACACTCGGATGAACTTTTCACTGTCTAGCCCCTCGCTCCCTTAGCTCTATGGGATTTTCCCTTCAAATTTATGTCTCCACTTTTCCCTAGCCTTTCGAAGGAAGCTGCAATTTTCGAGGGAGTTGCATTAACGGCCGACGTCTACCAGAGGGCGCCCATTGACAGCCATCCCAGCACGAATCAGTCATTCCGTATCTTTCGGAAATCGCTCGAGAAGGAACACTTAGGTAAGCGCCGCTATGCCTCGCTTAGCGCCTCTGGCTGCTGCGACGATGCTAAATCTGCATCTGCACAGAACATGAAGAAACTGATGGAGCATTCCCTAACCGCCACAGGGGGCGCTATTTCCTTGTTACGCCGACAAGCAAACGCTATACGCGGTACGCATCCATCATTAATAATATCTTGGAAGATAGAAATTTATATCCCAGAAATTCGTCATACATCCGAAACTGTATAAAGTGTCGTACATTTCTGCAGAAATCATTGAAATGTATGTAAGCTATAGGACCATAAATCTTGCCTCTGGAAGAGGAAATAAGCCGGAACTACGAGAGTGTAGGGGTGAGTGGGCCGATTGGGGGGAGGAACAAAACGAGAAAATGAAATTGCGTAGAACTTTCAAGAAAGATCAGGTTGGAGCGCCGTTGCTATGTTTTTTTTTTTTTGTAGCATATTAATCTTAATGCTTTGGGAACATCTCAAAAAAGTCCCAAAAACTTGAGCGGCGCGTATAAGTTAGCGATTTCTTCGTCACGTCACAATGTATTATGATGCATTAAGAAGGAGCTTCGTAACTCAAGCTTTCTCGAAAACTACTAGAGCAAAGTCTTAACTCGAGAGTTTGCAGAAAATGGCGCAGCTGCTTTACAACAAAGCGAAGTTTAGAGAAATTAATCCATCCGGGGAAATGAAACTCATTTTAAACTACACCTACTGTAAAAAAATTGTACACGCGAGTTATTGACAAAATCAATTTTCCGTGACTGTCAAACAACTTCAAATTTTTGATGAAGTTGACATTAAAAAAAAGTATTATCAACAGTTAGAGTTGCGCGAGTCGCTCTCGTATTTACAAAAACGTATTCACTTCAAGAAGAAAAATTTCTTTAGCTTTCAACTATTGATTAAAAAAATCAGTTCATTTATCACAAAAGTGCATGCAGTTCATTCAAAATTCAGTTTCATTTTCAGGATACACGGTGAATTATCATACATTTACTTTCTTCTTATAGACGGAAAGAAATCTCACAAAAACAGCTGTTCACTGAACGAATTAGTTTCCTCGGTGGAAATCAGATTGTGCAAACAATCCATTGTCACAAGATGAGCAACTTTCAAAGCTTTTACCGTAGCAGCTATTTGCTTTACGGCCATCTTAAAAGGAATTTTACGCACTGAGCCATCTGCGAGCGCAAAACCAAAAGTTGTAGGCAAATAATTACGGCGCTCCATGCGGATGACGCCGAGCGGGGGCGCTACTTGTGAAATGCCCAGGATTTTCTAAGAAAAACAAGCGGATATAAACCCCGCATATAAGCCATCTTCGGCAAATTGGATACGACGCAAACACAAGTACGCTCCATTTGCATTTCGGGAGAAAATTTCCCACAAAAAAAAAAATCTTCCCGAGAAATCTCATAATGAATTTTTTCGGAGTGCTTCGCGAAAGGGAATTTCAATCTTTCGGATTGAAGCGTACGAAAAAGGAGAAAAAAAATCAAATTTAACAATGGATTATGGAGACACACCCGCGAAACTAGCGACGAAACGACGTTGCAAGCGCCCACTGGTATAGGGACTTCCCTAAAACGAAATTGATTTCTACAACAAAGAAATGTTCGGTTTTTGAAAAACCTTTCGTTTTTAAAATTAAACTTCGTTTAATACCAAGCACGACTTTTATTATTTTTTTTCGAGCGTTATTTGGGGCACCGGAATGAGTAAAAAAAGCAGTTTTAGAGGGTCATAATGTTTAACAACTCGGAAAGGTATTCAAGGGTATAATAAACGAACATAATAACAGGCTTAACAAGTCATTAAATTTCAAATTTAGAATAAAACTATGCAAAGAGTTGCTAAAGAACGAGTTTCTAACAAAGTTATAAATGTATTTTATGCATATATGAATACCTCATAAAAATGGGGCATGTTAAAGGCGCGTAAATGCATGATTAAAAATATTACGTGTGATAACAAATTCGTTCCACACAACTGCTTATGCAAAATACTGATCAGACTAAATTTAAACTACACTTAATGCAGTGATGTCAAGTATAAAATCTGGCGTTCATGAAATTGCAAAACATGTACAGTGTACACTAAACAAATTTCACAGCTAAATTGGCAAGTTGTATGGATATATAAATATAACACGCCAACATATTCAAAATTTAAAATTGGAATACTTGCATACATAAAGGCTTACATTGTTCATGTTCTACCGTAGGCCTACATGTAGGAATATCTATATACATGTACAGGGTTATTACAAAAGAATCATCGCGTTTTAAAAAGATATTTTTTGGAAAGTATTACAGATACAACAGTAAATGACACATGAAGAGAAAGAAAAAATGTCCAAGTTTTTAATCATACCTGCACAATTCAATGTGAGATCATCGTGTCACACGACAAACGGTAGTCTAATTCGGCCCATAAAAGCTGAAGTGTGTTCCTATCAATGCTGTTCACAGCAGCTCGCATAGGCTGCTCAAGCCCACAAAACGCTTTCTGCTGCATACTCGCCATTTCGTGTGTCATTTAATATTATAGCTGCAATACTTTGTATTGTATATATTTTTCAAACCCGATGATTCTTTTGTAATAACCCTGTATATAAAGAAGAGCTGTATATGTTTCAGGCGTTGTGGATGGATTGAAAGATGCATGGGTTTTATGGGGCCACGCTTATATGGAGCCCCGTAGCGGAACATTACTTTTTTTTTGTTTTGTACGTGATGACACAAAGTCGTACAAAACAAAACAAAAAATCTTCCGCTACGGAGCTCTGTATGTTTTGTGGTTCGTTCATTAGGCCTACTTCCTGCGGCCCGGGCATAGCCGGGCCGTCCAGCTATAGTGTGCGCATATAAAAACAGTTCTCATGGGTTTATCATAATAATAAGTACAACCCGATTAAGGAAATGGAACATGCTATAAATGCTGCACAATAAATCACGAGCGTTTTGTGAGACCGAAGCATTGTATTTTGGGTAGATAATAGTCGTTAATGGTGCAGTAGATTTGGAAAACATTCTCAGAACCTTGTCAGATAAATAATGCTACCACTACTACGTGTACATTATTTGTTAACTTCAATTATGGTTCAGTCCTAATTGTCAGATAATTCATTTAGAAAACATGTTTAGCGCTTGGGTTTTTTTTACACGTTTCTCGATTCGCTCGGAGCCAAGGCAGAGCCATAAATTCTTATCTTTCATATCTAGACGTACTTCATAAACGATATCAGTCTATATACAGACTTAAATATTAGGCGAAGGGAAAATAAAAAGCACGAAGCACGCTCATATATAATTCAATAACAATTGCGCAAAATAAAAGTAGGCCTGCATACCAGTGTAAAAAGAGGTTGTTATTCATTCGTGCGCCATATTTATCTGCCACGAATCTATATTTATATGCTCGTTTAATGCAATGCTCGTATAGAGGCAGACAGACAAAAAGAGGTTTTATATTGAATTTCATCCAGACCACTTAATTGCGTAAAATCTATTTACGGAAACAATAGAAAAATTCCGAGAATGCGCCATTCCATAACGCCCTCCCATACAACGGGCAATAGAAACGCGATGCCAATGATCATCAATCAAATAAGCTTTTAAAACAAAAGCGGAAATTTCATTTTCGTGCAAAATTGCTTCGAGCCATGAATAGCACGATGGGCGCGAGCAGCAAAACTTAGCACTACAGAAAGTTATATCACGTTCATCGACACGTTACACACTTTACACCGATAATTGGGGTGAGTACCCCTACAGAAACTTTACGAATCGGGCTTAGTCGTGAGCCAACTGTGTCGATTTTTCACGCTACATAGTAGCGCCTTCGCGACTGCCAAAGTGCGATTTGAGTATCCCTATTGGACAATACTGGTATTTTACACGAGCACTAATGTAAAATATGCAGTACGCGTAAATACACTTAAATCACTCGGAATGTATTACTCCTCAATTTACATAATACTTGTACTGTATGAGTTCAATTTTCAGAAATACTGAAATGTGAAAATTCAATATGCAGTGCATGTTAAGTTGAAAATGTGTTTTTAAATTATTTATCTCATTGATCTACACGTGAATCATGGGAAACAAGACGTAAACGAACATACGGTATGCACACCTGCATAATGTACTTCACACGGATATCGAAATTATTGTAATATGGCTTCATTTTAAGATAACTTATTGACCAAAAAAATGCACAATTTTTATTTGTAATAATTAGTGGCTGATCGATTCCCACAAAAAAGTACTTTATTTTTGCTATGCATAATTTATCAGAAAATGAACCGCAGCTTCTTGTGCTATCTGCAATATGCCAGCTGGCGTCTATCAAACGTTTGTTTTTGTCGATGAATTCGGTCACGGGATGGCGCCACGTTCTAAAAGTTTTCAAAATCAATTCCGTACGCTCAATTCGGAATGATGCGAAATCGAATTAAGCGTGTGGAAATCAGTGATTGGTGAGCTTTAATTCGACGCTGCAATTGTTCATCTCGTTTCAGCGGCATCTCTTAAAACGGGAACAAGAGCCGAAACGGTCTCGAGTTTCCCAATCTTTCCTCTAGGGGGCCTCGATCCCTGGTTAAGAGATGGTAAGCCATCCCGAGGCGTTGGAGCGCACGGATGTCGGCATTTAGAACGGCGAAGTACAGGAAACGCAAGCCTGTCGTTAGCCGAGTCATTTGGAAGCAGAAGAGGAGCGCCGTAACGACATTTCACTTCCCTATTGCGAAAGCGCATTTATTTATAATGCGATTCGGAGAAATATTCCGAGTATTACGTGCGGAGTCCCTTTCCACAGGGAACCCATAAGGTCCGTATAAAACGAGGCGGTACGTGGCGCCCCCTCCCCCGAACGGGGGTTATTACCTCGCTCGACTTAGCTTAATGGGGAAAAAACCATTATGGCGGTTGCGCATCCATTTCCTCTCATCCTCAATACGCGGTTTCCGCCAAAAGTTGTACGAAAATCTATTTGCGGGGTCGTATAGAGTAGCGTTGCGTCACTAGAACGGCAACTGGTGGAATTGTCTTGGACACATCGAGACAGTCAAGCGGTATAAAAAAAAATGTTGACGTACATCTGACCCCGCATCGCCACTTACAGAATGCTTATTGCAGGCGCTTACCATTCGGCGTACACTAGCGCCACCAAGCGGGATAAGAATGCGGCATGCGTTTTAAATGAGGGCGCACACAAAGCAAGCTTAGCTGAGCCAGGCTGAGCTTAAAAAAAGAGCTGATAAGTCTGAAAGCAGATTTGTAAGACACAGAGTGGCACACAGATCACTATTTGGCAAAAATATAGCCATCAATTGTACGCCGCGCCGTCTATGTACCGTAAAGACGTCCTGTTCTCATCATGAGATGCTAATGCGCATGTGGAAGGTTTTTACGCGGAATGTTTCACCTAGCATAACGCATTAAGTGGCGCCACCAAGCACACTGACCATCACGCTGATATCAGCGTTCATTGTGCGCAATAAAGCTGGAAAAAAAGAAGCTGGAACAAGCACGAAAGAAGCTGAAAGAAGCACGTCGAAAGTAAGCATTCTTTGTGTTCTCACCTTTTGGCATTAAGCGCGAAAAACAAAGCATATTTCATTATACGTTCTCTATATAGGTTTAGCTAAGCCGCCCTTCAAGATACGTTACTTCTCTTAAATACAGATTTACCATTTGCCAACAATGCTATCAGCAGAGATATTTTCCGCGATTGCATTTGAATTTCTAATCGACAACAGAGAAAATTACTTTTAAATAAGTAATGCATTTTGTTTGTTTTTCTAAAATTTGCAGTTCACCAAAATAAGGCACGCTGCTATGATATTGGCTTCGCGCGAGATAATTTGCCTAGTAATGCGAATATAGGATGCTTTCCTATGGCTGCATTTTCCAGATAATGACTTTGGGATAATGGGGATTCTATTGTGCTTGGTCGAGTGTCATTTCTAGTTGCAATGCTACATAACATTAGCAAAGTCTGATAACTGCCTCCGTATAAATGGGTGGGCTTTGTTTCACACATAAAGTGCTCGCTATCTTCTCCACTTTCCTGATCCAACCCAACACATTTTGATTACCTCTCTTTAGATCACCCACTTTTAGGGAATCTTCCATTGGTATTCGCCACATTTTCGATATTGAATAGGTATTGCTATTCCGATTGCTTTTTCCCCTGGTATACATGTATGAGCGTTTCGATGAAATAGCCTCCCCATCTCTATCGAATGGGAGGGTATTAGATGTCCTTTTGTCATAAATAAGACATAATGTAGCGAATCATTTGCCACTTTAATGGCGCACTTATAATCCCAATTGGCCCAGTAGACCTGCAAAAGTGCTAATGAAATCGATGCAGTTTGTTTGGTGGATCTTTAAATTCGCTCGATGGACGTTTGGAAGAAACGCGAGCAGTCGTTAAGTTTTTACATGATCGGAGTGCTAATCCAGAGCTTAAAATTGACATTTGACACGGATTATGACCAATAATCGCAATGACATTTAATTGGGTGACAAAGCCTGGTTTCAGGTTTAACAGCAAATTTGAAAGCTTACGACCTGGAAACTGCTTCCACGTAGAAAACGTTTCCTACAAATTGAAATCTCTGGTGCTCGATTTTTGAATTAAAATATCGATGTTGACAGCACCACGTGCGTGGTTATTTGCAGTCAAACAGAAACGATGAAGACTTGTGCTAATGTCAGTTTTAATCCATCAGGGACTTTTTTACATAATGATACGTGAGCCAACTTCTCGAAAAATCTGGAGTCTTCTACGACAAACATTAGCAGCAGTACTACATTGTACTTGTAAACCGTACATTGCACTTATGGCGAATTTGATTGGGCCAAAAAATCTGCACTAGTGTACACTGAGTGTACGTTTGTGCACTTGTTCCAATAGGTTGGGCAACATGATTACTTCAGTGTAGTTAGTGCACCCTACGTTCCTTGTTTGATTGGGTACAAGTACGTGCACTGAGTGTGCACTGACTACACTGACGAGAGAGTCCGTTTAGTCAGTGCATCCAACATGGCGGACCGGTGACGTCATGAGCTTGCTCGTCGCCAAAAATTTCACGACTTCCTGTTTCACTGGCTAGCCAATTGCACTGCACTAGTGGACTGAGTCAAATTCGTCATTAGATTTTCACTCGTTGGAGTACGCATTGAAGTGGCTCGTTTCAATGGGCTCTTAAACAATTAACAACTAATAAATTGACATGACATCGATTTCTGATACAGATTTGGGACGTACATTTATAAACGAATCATCATTAAATTATAGTTATTAGTCGTATTTATGCTTGAATTAGCGTGTTGGCTTTTAATAATGTGCATTATTTTGTGCTATCTTCGCTGTCGATTTGCGAAAATATTTTATGAAACATAATGTATTTAGGTTTTATTGAAGAAATGATCTTTCTAGATACGATACCTCCCTTTGAACGACACTAAACGACGGAGTTCTGTATCAAAAATAGCCCCGGGTTAAATCAAAGTTACTTTCATCTTTGAATTTCCTCGTCTTGTTGCATTCTGTTGCCATGGAAACTGTGAAAGAAATTATTAATTCTATACATGTATATACAGTAGATACACGGTTATCGACATTCGCTTTTTCATTGAATTCGCTCATATTATGCCAAGATTCGCGAACAAGATTTGCTTTCTTTGAACTTAGTTAGGTTTTAAGTTGCAATTGTGATTGATATTTCGAATCACTCAATTGTCATTTGATAGGAATTGGGCCAATTATGGACACATATATCATAGTTTTTGACAGCCACAATCCTTTAAGTCTACCTTTTGTTGAGTGCCATAAAATTTGTCCATAGCATTCAATCTTTATAGAGAGTTTGCCGGGAAAAAAACCGTTACCAATATTTAAGGTTTAGAGATTTAAGAAATAATATGACGATGATGGGCATAAAAAATAAATGGGGGAAACTATTTCGTGGATGTTCGCTTCATTGGAGCCTTGGTTTTTTTACGAAGACGATGATCGAAACACAACGTGAAGGAAATTTTAAGCAATTTTGCTGACTGTATAGGATGCCATTTTTCACATTGCAAGTCGATCTCTGATGCATTAGAAAACGTTAAGGATCACTCCATAATCCTTTAGAATCCATCTATGGTTCATCACTCAGCTTCCTTGCTTCGTTTCATCTCGTCTCCCTCCGTTTCTTACTTTCATTTTTTCGTTACCGATGAAGACGAACAACCCTTTGACATGAGCACTCAACATGTTCTATTCATGTAATACCGTGTCCGAAACGCATCTCATTTCACAAGTACATGCATAACGAGCTATGTTCAACTGAAAGAGGAAAATGCAGATTTTTGGTTTTACTTTTACAGTTTACACTAAAAAAACCCAATGATGCATTACAATATATTGCTTGTGATATCGTAAAAAACTGCAAATATAATCATATATTGCTTATGGTAAATAATTTTTGTCAACATAATAATGGTTGAATTTAATGAAATTAAGAAAAAGTAGATCTAAAAATTGTTTCTTATTTTCCGAAAACTATTAAAGTAACTTCTATAGTTCTCTGTATGATGGACAATTATAAAAATGTGTTGATTTGCTGACTTAAATTATATAGCTCGATTTTTAAAATCAAGACAAATGCTGCACATAAATCTAGAAGATGTCTCATGTCCTAACATTTTTTGTAGTTCCTTTTGTAAACATTTCAAAAATGTGGGTTCTTAGACAAGTATGCGTCTTTTTTAAATAAGACCAAGGAGGAGTACTCCTTTAATTACTCCGTTGAATATGCTTTTATCTTCAACTCTCATTGAAGCATCATACATTTTGGTAAATATACAGTACATGGCAGAAAATGAAAGACAACGATAAAGCATGAACGCATTTACCAGGTTAAGCTGAAGAAAAAGAAGAACCGCTTCGAGGAACTTGCCTCGCTCGCTTTAATAATGACAAGAGATTAGATGTTAAATTGATTTTTAACGTTTTTTTATCACGAATATACAGTACTATATGGGAGTGTTAGTGGTTTAGTTGTTCTTTGAGTCGATGATAAACTTTTGCAGTCCTGCAGAAACACCATATTTTTTTTTCCTTCATTGAGTAAAGATGAATTTCTTGAAGGTGGTTATCATCAGGGATATATTGCATATCTACTGGGTTGGATTTTTGTGTTTCTAGTAATTCTGGGTGTTTGCAGTGGAAGAGTAGGTGGGACCATGATAGATTATCAGTTTTGCATAGGGGGCATAGTTCGGTAGTATCAATTTTCATGTTAAAGGGGGGAATATAAAAAGTGTAGGGGTTTAGGCGTAGTTTAAGTAAAAGACGTTTGAGGATAAATGGGGTTGAAGAGTCTAGAAATGGTTGTCTGGATAAAGAATATTCCACGCTCGTGGGTCACTTTGATTGAATGGGAAAACTTTGTTCTAGAACGTCACATCACCTTATCAGTATAATCATCCTATTCATTTTAGAACTAGACGTTTTCAACATAAGCATAAATGTAAAAGTATTTAAAAATTCGTTTCCAAGTTTCTCTAATACTGCACATCACATTTATTTCAATACATGTATACATGTATCAGGCTGACTACTTGTTGAATAAGCAATATGCAACTGTGGAAGTTTTTGGTGCCGCTTTTACTTTTCTCTTGACCATGCAAGAACCGATGGGACGCCATGGATTCATCCATAATAATAAATGTGATGACTTTGCAATAAAAGCATAAAGAGAAGAATAGCTATTCTCATATATGAATATCAATACATTTCGATACTGCTTTCCTAAGTAAGAAAGGGATGGAGCCAAAAAAAAAAATGTCAGACGCACACCAACTGTATATATACGCAGCTTCCCATGTGGAAAGGACGCGTCGAGTTCGGTGATGAAAAAGTACGAGGACTGAATAGGATATTTGTAGCTTTAGGTCACAATGGAATATATGCAAGGCATGACCATATTGCCAAAGAAAATAAGCCCCAGGGAGGTATGGAAATATATTAGTGGGGGGTGATTTGGCGAGTGCTAGATCGATCATGCCCAAACTGCAGCGATGTTGCCATAACTCGGATGTCGTACAGAGTTTTCACATCTATAAATATACGTGGATGGCGTATCCAGGTGAATGCGAAGGCGTTAAAAGGCGCTGGTGATCGAAGGACGCATGCGCAGTGGCGACGCTGCGGCCCTACTTCGCGGAAACTCTCGGGCTGCGAAATATGTTTCTAAGTTAGTTTGGCAGGCGTGTCATGCGATCTCCTGCTGTTTTCACTGCATCAAAATTCTCATCTCTCTTGTCTTTTTATATAAAGGCACCTCTTTGAGATTCCGTCAGCGGCGAGCGATTTATGTCCCGTGTAGTTTGATATTGCGCCGAGTTGCCAAGAAAAATTCCATCAAATCTTCGTCAGTGTTCGATCCAGACACCGAATACGACCGATATTGTACGGAGATTAAATTCGCGAAAAAAGCGAGACAAGAAATGTAACAGAAATGGGTTTGCAGAAGGGAAATAAGGCGTAGAAACCGATGCACTCGCACGCTGCCAAGGCCAAGAAAATACAAAAATCAGACGTGCTCTTGCGCGTAATTTTTAGATTGCCATCCCTTAAAAATTGCAACTACATGTACGAGGGATTAATATCGTTTTTTTCTACACTATGTGTCAGATGCCCGGTGGAAATAAAATACATGAACTATAGGCACTCTTTCAAACGCTGAACCGGTTGTCACCTTATAGGCATATAATTTGAGTACTATAGTAAAAGCCATTTCTGAGCCACTTCTATGAAATACAAGGAATCAAAAAAAGTTATATTATTTTCTGTGAGTGGCTTTGAGATGTTTAATTTTAAAATGGCCATGTGCAAGAGTTGAGACACCATCATCAAGTATGAATCTCATTTCTGGGCCATTTTATACAATTTAGTATAAAGTGGCTCAAAAATGGTTTTACTTTACTACTAATTTGTTCTATTTAAGCGAAGTATTATTTTTATGCGCATACGTAATTATATCGTATAAAAGGGGAAAAAGCTTGTATCTACCACATGCTTTAATGTACAAAATAACTGCTTAAAAACTTGAGAAGCAGTATACGTTTTAAATGCAAGTTTGTATTGAGCATAGATGTTTTATTCCGAGTCATATCATTTCAGCTCTCATTTGCGAAGTTCATCTGCCTCGTAAGTTATTGAAAAGTATAGTAAAGTTGCCAAAGTAATTTTAAGACGGTAAACATCAACATGCCTCACTGATATTTCTGGTCTGTATCAAGTTATTTTTAAACATTTTCTCAAATGTTTATATAGTATTCCTATTTTTGTTCGACTACACAATGTAAGTCTCGAAGGTATAAGAACCCACATAGAAAAATGTTCATTCCACATGTACAGGACAGCTGTATATACTGTACCGTTGAGTGGTAAGCGCCATTTTACGACTGTTTTGTTTCCACATAATGCCAAATTATTAATTCTTCCCTATGAACCAGTAGGTAGAGAGCGAGGTATGATGCGTTTTTCACGACGTACTTAGTTCGCCACATTCGTCTCATTATCCTCTGATTCAATTATTTAAAAATGGGATAAAAGTTGGCTTTCCTCGATCGATAATTCGATGAACTACGTTTCTGGTAATAAAAGTCGCTCTAAATGTTTCCGTCGGATCTCAGTCCATAGTATGCGAACAAGGCGCGCCTCGTGCATATTATATGAGATTTGCACCACCACTGTCACGTATTTGCAAAGCAAATCGCTCAGCTTGCTCGATTTAAATAGCCAATAGGAGTAATTAAGTTAAGACCTGCCAACTTCGCTAATTAAACCTGTCTTTTCTAAATAAGACATCAGCTGCTCTCGTACCTAGAGCTGCAACTGAGCCTAAATCAAGCTGGCGTCGTTGCAGTAATTCATCATAGCAGCACGCGAGCTGCTTGCTGACATCCTGGGAGAGCAAAATCAACGACAGAAATGGCTTTTGTCAGAGGCGGGGAGCACTCAGGGACCTTTGATGCACGCGCTACATGAAAAACTACTTTACTTCATTGTGGAAAAAAGGCAGCGAAAATTAGGCTCTAATTTATAATTAAGTCTTCCATATAGATCGCGCCACGCATTCGAGAGTGCTGCTCTACGTTTCGGGAACCTCATTATGGGCCTCTTTGTTGGGCATTTCATATTTGAAATTAAAGAAGGATTTTGCTCTTAATTACATTTCAGATTTCCGTATACTTATATTCGTCCACGGAAATCTGAAACGTCCAATTTTAACAGGTTTTCCTTTTAAACTATCGCGTAAGAGCAGCGCGAGTATCCGAGTTCGATGTAAATAAAATCAGGAACTTATAAGTACTGTTTATATACCATCAAAACATGTCTTTATTAATATATTAATATATATATATATATGTGTTGTTTGTTCTATGACTGTGTTTAAAATGAGCACACATGTTGTTGTTTAAAAACATATCTTACTTTTTCTAAACAGCTATTTGTAATGTGTACCACTATTTTAGAGAAATAAAACTTATGTATAAGCCGGATCTTCGAAGAATAAGTAGGCTACTAAAATTGATAATTCGACCATTCCATGGGTATACTTTTAAATAGTTATGGTTTTAGAACGTCATATTCTTTTAAAAATGTCTATGTTTTTGCAATTATTAATCACAGCCCAGAAGTTTGACCTTTACTTCAGTTCAATTCAGTTCTTTAAACTGCAGTCCGTGCATAGTACGATACCATTTGGCAGGGAGATCATTATACAAAGTTAGTCAGACTAAGCAGTCTGGTCACGATGAAACCCAACATCACAATTTAGTTCTATATCCCGTATTTGGGACTTTAACGAGGAGGATGCATGGGATGGGAAGACGGTCATGGCTAATTTAATATAATATAGAAACTATCTCAGCATTCGGCTGAATGAATTGTGGGAAATCATGAAAAACCATGCACAATCGAGGACAGCCGACTGTAAGACTTATCAGCCTTATTGAAAAGCGGAATCCTGTTTTACTGCCGTAGGGTGCGAGCACGTTAGCACTTCTCAAGTAAGCAATTTACTTACCGGCCACTAACGCCACGCAGCGGGCAAACAATTAGTAACGCTAAGCCAATTACCAATTGTTTGCCCGCTGGGTGGCGCTAGTGGCCGGTAAGTAAATTTCTTACTTGAAGTGCTAACGTGCTCGTACCCATAGATGTATTAGCCATGAAAGCATTTTCTTGTGTAATAAATGCATATATTAATAGTCGGGAACAGGAACTTTCGTTCACATTAAACTCTGGCATCTGGTTTAATTGATCGATACTTTAAACAGTAGCTTTTGTATCGAGGTTTGAATATTTTTTATTTGCTTACTGTACGTTTAATTTGAAAGCATGTGCATGAAGGAAATGTGCCTTCATTTCGAGTGCATTTGTTAAGCATCATTAGTATTTGTAATTTCCCTAACTCGTACGAGCTACTACATCCGGATTATGGCAGAAAATATACAATAAGCAACGCCTAGCTCGAGATCGTTTGTGGCGGGGATAGCTTCCTAAAGAATTGTTCAAACCTTAATAAAATTAAAACAAAAGCTCAAGGGTTTTGCTACAGAGTATCGATTTGTAATAAGCACTAATGGGCTCTGGGGTATAACGCTAAAAGTAGAAACAATGGAACGGCGTTTTTTATCCATAGACAAATTGAGGGAATGAATCCGATTTAAGTTTATCGTAAAAGTATGCACTTTTTCATCCTTCCACTTCTAAGTCATTTGCTCAAAATATTTCATTGTTGTCACGCAGTTTTTGGTATGTCAATTAAAGCCGTCGTTATGGGAGTGAAACCTGAGAAAATGGAGACCATTTTAAAAGCGGGATAAAGAAATTGGAATTCTTAATTCCTCGAACGAATAGAGCTCCAAATTGCGATGCACGCAATAAATGAAGCCATTAAGGTACTTCCTGCGATTTTGTCAAAGGATTGTCAGGCAATCATGCACAAAAATTACCCGACTGCTGCAGATTAAGCTTATTACTTAATACGTTATTGTATGCGTGAGTGATTTAATTGCAGAGTTTAAATAAGCTCTGGAAAGACAGCCCATCCATTGCTTCCCAGTAAAAGAAATCAGGCTAACCCTGCAGCACCGCAGTGCGCCTTATCCCCATTCCAAAACCAAACATTCTTGATTTTTTTTACACTCGAATGACTGATATGGATGAATACTTTTTAAAACAAGCAGATAATTTAGTCCACTATAGCGTTAATCACAACGTAAAGATGAAAATTGGCATTTTTTTACTGCTCAACTGTGGTTGTTAAAAAAAGCTAAATCTATAATTTAGCTATTGCACCCAGTAATGCTTACCAACATGATTTTTTCCATCTATTATCTCCATCCTTGGTGCAAAACTTATCAATATCCTTTTCAGACCGGATTATATTGGATAAAGGTATTGGATTTTTCCAATGAGCTTCACAGCCGTTTACCAACAAAAAGACCAGCAGACCATTGCACACAAAAAAAGATAATGGGAATTTATGGCCTTAGCTGGCTTGACAGCACAATAGCCGACACGGTTTGCCCATTTATTGATAGCTCATGATGTCCTTATTTACGAAAATTTTAAATCTCTAATGCTATAAGTGGGATCTAGATTTCTATTTCGATGTCGAAGCCGTTTGAATTTCAGGCATCTATTGAAAACTTAATCTTGGGTTTTTTTAATCTATCGCGTTGCAATTTATTTCTTAGTCGGTGCCATTGGAGCTGCGTGGCATCTCTCACATTCCTCAATCCATTGGATGTGCTGAAGCGCGTTATTTTAATTGGCAAATCCCGGAAGAAGCGTTTCCTGGAGGAAAATGATGAAGATTCCATCATTGGAGCTATCCATCACACCGTGATCTCCATCTATTTATTGGAATCCGACCCCGGTTTAATATTGCTAAGGTAATCTTTCCAGTACTGTATGTATAGCTAACCAATAGTATAGGTTTTCTGTTAGAAGTCTCGGTAACCCGATATATCGGAACATTGCGCGAACTTTTATAATAACATTCCTAGAAAACGTTATTGAATCTAGCTTTATCCCCATAGAATATGTTTGATTTAGAATCACAAAAGCTATTCGATTCCATCGGAGGATTTCGTCAACGCAAAAGTAAAGTTACTGGAGTATGCAAATCTTTTGAAACCATGCTGAGACCTGCAAATCATATTCTATAACGGCAACTTTTATGCATTCAGCGTACAGGGTAAGTCAGAATGTCATTGGAACGTCTTTCCATTCACATCTAACCCTTTATCGCGTTGCAGCAATTGCGTCAGACTTATAACAAGTTGCAATGAATATTACAGTATGTTATAGATTAATTGAACGCATAGAGAGCGTTGAAATCGAAGCATTTATGGCGCCATGTTTCGCACCATAAAGTTGATAATGCTGATGGCCTATTCACATCGACCAAATCCGTACAGTAATTACGTCCCGTGCTTAGTCGCGCATACGCACAGGACAGTAGGCGGGGCTACGTGACGTTTATAAAACATTTGCAACCGCACCCCACCCAGTTGAAGTTGATCCAACTTTTCCCGTCTAATCAATTTTAATCGTTATTTTGGGACAAGTAATTAGAAGATAAATTATAAAAAAGTTAAACGCGAACCGGTACGCGTATTTTTACGTGCGGCGTAACGTCATGCTATAAAGTTGCGCAGCGCACGCGACGTAATTACGGTCGCATTAGAACTATGGAACCTTCCTTGAAGGCCAGTAATGCTGATTCGGTCACCATTTTTAGTTGAAGTGCTTCGAAGCATGTTTATAGAAAAAAATGGGCGGAGTTTTTCCGAAGAATCTGGAATGAATCTCATATTTCTTAGTGTACATTGTATAAGGGATGTAAAAATGACTACTGTTCATAATTTCATCAAATAACTAAAAAGGATTGCCTTATTCCTAACACCGTATTAAAAAGAAATATTTAAACGTGATATGCCAATAATAATAATTCTTATTTATTTCGCTTGATATTTCCAATGCTGCATATTTTTCGAAAGTGTTTTGGCGTTTATGCCAATAACGGACACGAGACGTTCGTTTGATCGATAGAAATTTAATTCGCGACTACTTTCTTTTT
>JAQGBX010002112.1:0-21650 GCA_034698745.1 Megaphyllum sjaelandicum | reverse complement strand
AGCACAAAGAATGCTTATTGCAGGCGCTTACCACTGGGTGTACACTAGCGCCACCAAGCGGGATAAGAATGCGGCATACTTTTTAAATGAGGGCGTACACAAAGAGCAGAGCTTACAAGAAGCGCTGATAAGCTTTCAAGAATGTTTTTAACATTTTTTTTTTTTTTGGAAATCTGAAAGCAGATTTTTAAGACGCAGAGTGGCATACAGATCACTATTTGTCAACTTTGTAGCCATCGATAATATGCCGCCTATGTATACCTTGAAAACGTGTCCTGCACTCATAATGAGATGCTAATGCGCATGTGGAAGGTTGTACGCGGAATGTTTCACCTAGAATAATGCATGCAGTGGCGCCAACAAACACGCTGACCATCACGGTGATACCAGCATTCATTGTGCTCCCAAAGCTTAATTGAAACAAGAAGCTGAAAGTATATAGCACGACGAAAGTGAGCATTCTTTGTGCTCGCCCCCATAAACTCTAAAATCGGTGGGAATGACTTTGCGAGATCGCATTTGTTACACGATTAAAAAATCCAGGAAACTATATCGAATTTGTCTAATTTATGAGGAAAAAATAAAGATTCGAAAGCAGTTTCAATCCACCTCGATTTTGTGATCCTGATCTATTATATGACGAGGCTACCGCCGACCACACCGTGCGTTTTTTGGCTGGTGCAGGCCTCAACCTTGGGAAAATTAATTAAATTCATTTAGGTACCTCGTTTGAGGCCTGCTCCCAGTAGTAGTCCAGCTATTTAAACTAAAAAAATAAGGGATTTGGCTTTGACAAAAAATAAATAAATAAAGATGGTGAAACGGAAGAAGATTCATGATATTTTTTAAACCTGCTCAACAAAAGTGATACTGTATACATGTATATGTAATGTGATAACTTTGAATACTTAATCGACTTGTTTCCTATTTTTTTAAAATTGGTTTTCTATTGTTTTGAATTTCAACTTCGATTATCTGAACATTTCGATTATATGAAACACCTCTGGCACCAATTAGGTCATAAAATCGAGGTTTTACTTTAAAACTATAATGTAAAATGAACGTTGACGAATCCACTTTTATTCTAAAACACCATTTAAAACTGTGCGTTTGAAGATACTTTTCCGCCTTTATACACACGAGAGAATTCCTCAGACTGGCCTTTACGAAGAGGAGAAAGGTCCGCGCTATTTCCATGCAAATGGTTTGTCTGGTAAGTGTGCCTCGAAGGCGCTGCACGAAGCACCGATCCAACAAGAACGATCAACACCAACTTAGTCTCCCGCCTTGAACGGAAACACAAAAGGACACGATGTGAGAATGTGATTATTTATGTTTAGCCCACGAATAACAAGAGCCTAGAAATGAGCGCTCCTATCAAAGTGAGATCAAATGAAATGCTTGCTCCAGGACAGCAGTCAAACAAGAGCCAATTGCATTAGTCTTTGGCAAATAGTTTTGCGGGATGCTGGGATTGGTGCACCAAAATAGAAATATCTCTCGGTAACGTCGTCGTCGCCGTGGTTTTTTTTCCCGTCTTATTTTGCGCATTCGTAGAAGAGAGAGAGAGAGAGAGAGAAAAAAGCAAGAAACCTTGAAAACCCCGGAGACCAGTAGTCGACAAAATCGAATTTGGCTTTCATTATTGATCATATTAACATTAGAGACCAAACCGCATAACCCAATATGAGGTAAAGGCAATAAGAGACGGCGTTTGGGGAAATCCAACAAAAACAGTTTTTTTTATATATACCGATATACAATGTACACCTATGGCAGACGTCCAACTGAATTAAGCAGAATCGGAAATTCTTGCGTTTCATGCAAATGAAGTTCGAAATGTACGTGATTTTGCGAAGAACTGCGGAGGAAGGCAAATCATAAATATTTTGTGTGGGCAAACTGATTTGAATAACATTTGTATAAATTGTATAACCTATTTATTAGGGTTTAGAATACGATGACACATCATTCAATTGTGTAAAGTTGTAATTTCGCTAGCATACTTGTTGACACAAGAGTAAAGATATTATACATGTACAGCTGTAGTTTACGAAATGTGCATAAACTATAATCGTTCACACTGTAGACACGTTAAAATAAAGTTACCTGAACATTGAATTCATTAGCCACGAACACTTAGATACTATACTGCACTAAGAGGACTCGAGCATCTTCTGACATTTTTTCTATGAGTATAATTTGTTGGTATACGTGTTTCAAAAAGTCCTTGGTTTGCAATTTTTTATTGTTCTATTGTTGAGTTGAATCTCAGCTATTTAGCTGTTTGCTGTAACAAGTGACTAATTTGTAGAGTAGCAACATGGGAGGTTCTTGGATGTTGCAAAGGAATGATTTGGAAGAATTTATTTTGGACGAAGATTGACGGGAGTTGATTAGTTTATGTTAGCGTTTTAATGTTTGGGTCGGTGCAGGCTAATAGTATAGTTGTGACCAGGTGGGAGGATGTGTGCTCACGAGTTCCCAAACCATTCAAGATGCATTTTTACCGATCTTAATTGGTATGTTGCGGCCAACCGAAAGTTTTTTCTGCATGCAACTATTTCTTCCAACAAACTAAATTCATTAAAGAAAACTTAAGTACTGACAGTATAATAAAAATAAATAACGAAATGCATATCATATCTAAAAAGTTCGTTTTAAACATTGCGTGAATGCTATAGATTCAAATTTGTGCGTCCAGTATGACAGAGATGCTCGCTAATAAGATCAGAATTGCATGACGTCACGCACTCATCTTGAGCCGTTTTCCAAGGCAGTAAAGTGAGAACTTGAGGAAGACGGAAGGAAAGAGCACCCTTTCATTTGAAATTCAAAACATGTAACCGTTGAGTATTGTTCTTTAAGTGGGAGAGCATTGTGTGGGTCCGAGCGATTGACCATTTGGGTAGAGCTCGTTCTTATAATGGGATTTCTCGCTCGACTACCAATGGACATCAAAGACGATGGATTGAGGCATGCATGGCGAGCACCAATGCCTAACATCGTTACGTCCTTAACAAATTTAGTTTCTCTTTTTGGTAACGGGCAAGAGCGGAATACCAATTGTTTTACGAGGAAACTGAGAGAGAAGATGGGCTGCGGACAGTGCCCGCAATGGACGTGCAAGAAGATGGGTTAGAAGATTTTCGCAATATCCAATGGTGGGAGATGGTTGAGCGACTTCTTGCAATCTTTTTAGCTATATTGCATTAGTCTTACTTCGTGTTAATGTCGTAGATTAATTTTATAGAGTTCGTTTTTGTAACGCCCGAGTGAGATAATAGGCTCTAATACGAAAGTCAGCACAAACCAAGATTCGAGAAGGGCACGAGAACATACTACATTTAGCAAAGACAGGAATTAGCCTTTACTGCACCGAGATACAGTATGTGCGACAAGCAATGCTATTTGTTTCGTTGATGCACGTGTACATGTTAATATCAAAAATTATATGGTTCGACCTAGATATACACCTAGATATAGAAACAGGATGTAATTAAGTTGATCAACCTCTGTAGAATATTTCGCCAGAATTGGAATTTTAAACACGTGGAAGCACGCATACTTCTAAAAAGTTGAATATAACATAAAAAATTGTAATAAAACATGAGAATGTAACGCCATTATATTACTCTATTCAACATTTCAAAGACAATAGTTGAGTAGAAATTATTGGTGACACCAATAATCATTCAATAACATTTAAAAAAAAATATTACAAAAGATCTGGTACGTTTTAGATTTTAAAATTTAAAAAATAGATATTTTCGAAAAACAATAGGATTTTATAATAATGTAATAGTAATAATAAATGCTTTATTCCAGTTCAGGAAAAGGCATATAGAAGGGATATATAGACATCGCTTACATCTACCCCAGAATGCAATCACAATGCAGTCAGAAAACGTTGAAATATGCGTTTAAAATAAAGTACGTTCTGATAATTTAAATTCCAAAAATTTCAATGAACACGCGGTAAATATCCTCACTTTTTCTGTGCACTCTCCCAACGAGAATACAGCTCCTCCTTTAATTTAATATAGCTATTCGCCGACACGTAATTTCGTTAAACATTTCTGCCAATGCGAGCATCGATTTTGGAACCGTCTTCAACAATGCAAATTTTACATATTGCGTTTATCAGGAATGAACTCATTTGCATCAACTGCATTTCACATCAACTCGATTCACCTTTTGAATAGGATAACGCATGCAAGCCATCGCTTGTAATCAAATACTACGTCGCGATCTTAAGAAGCAGTCGAGTGATGAAAAATGAATAATCTTTAGTAAGTAAGTTTAATATGCAGAGCAGCAGAGGACCAGAAAGAACATTAACGTTAAACACACATGCGCCGAAAATAAGCAGCTGGACTCGAGCAATTCAGTTGAAAAGTGAAAAATTGCGAAGAGAATGAGAAAGCGTCTCGATATCATTTGGCCATCCTTCATCGTATACGTAATTTCATTTTTACCGGCCAACCCGATGTTTATGTAGGTTGCATATCTCGTATACGCCAAAATGTACAGAGAAATAAATCCCGAGGATACGAAACTCAATTAAGTGACGAGAGTTAATCAAAGTCTCATCCGCTAAGAAAATTGTTTCTCGAGCGAAGGAGCTGCAGAACGGCAAAAAGATGGCAAATTTTATCAAGAAAACATCATCGCCAACATCATATCCCTCTTATTTCATCATTAATACGAACGCGGGGCAATTCGTCCACTCATACGCCGCAGATAGGTTTCTTCCTTAATAAAATACATCAGTCTATAGCTGCGGCACAACAAATTTATACTCAAAAAATCTATTAAACGCAAAGTGCGCAATTTGGGCAACATGTCAAACAGATAAAAGAGGAATCGCCTTCTCAAATCTGCACACGAAAATTGATACGAGATTAATCGTTAAATCGATACGAGCCTGCACGGTACACCTGAGGGGTAACAGCATGACATCGGATGGAAAAATCCAACAATAACAATATTGGACTTGAATAGAATATACATTGTACTTGTCTGCCACGTCATCTTGGCCGCGAAAAGAGCGCTACTCCATGCACGCTACCCAAACTTTCCTTTTAACGACATGCTAATTAACGCACATACATATACTGTAGCAATTCATGTACTGTATATACAATTAATTGCAGAAGTCAGGTATGAACTTGGCCGACCCTCGGGGACCTATCGGAAAGAACCAATTATAATAGGCACGCAAAATAGAATAAACATTTAAAATCACAGTGTTAATATATAAACTAAACTTAAGTTTATGATAACCAAGTCCTAGAAACCCAAACATACAGTATAAAGTAGAAAACGGTCGTGTCCAAACTATAGAGATGAGTGAGTTGAACTGCAGAGCCGAGTCGAGTTTTTCGAGTTTTGCTTGGAATCGATTAGGCTACTCGAGATTCACTGATTCGGAAACAATTGCTCTATTATTAATTAGCTACGAAGTAGCCCGATGCTATTGTTGTTTGAGTCGAGTTGAATTTTTTTCAGAATTAAAATTGTGGAAATTCCGAGATTCACGGCTCGAAAATAGTTGCTCAAACTCGGCAATTCAACACCAAACAACTAGTTTTGACTCGAAAACTCACCGGAAGCTCAGCTCGCCCATCTCTTGTCCAAACAGCCGGCACGCTAGTTGTGTATATAGATAACTTGCACGTGACGTCACGAAGCTCGTGGGCGTGGCTTATGTGGCTCGATTTACAATGTGGGCGTGTTTTGGGGTACATGAATCTGAGAACCGTGGCTCTTATCATTCCAAAACCAAGAAAATGCCCCGTTAGATTCTATCACTTACCCATTAATAGATTTTTTATCCGAAAGTGGATATTTTGATGCTGTTTTGCCTCTACAAATCAAAAATTGTATTTATTTCTAAATAAATAATTAAATTAAGGAATAATGCAAAATGATCCATGGAACGAATGCGCCTGCACGTCTAATTTAGCCTAGGCCTATCTATAGCGAAGAAGATCTTATTTTTGCCACAGTAAAATTATGAAGTACCCCAGCGTGTCTGATCTAGGCGGAACCAGCACGCGTCGTCTGCTTAGAAGTTATCTATTATACTACACAATTGGAAACACTTGGACAAGAGCACAAATGGGAGTGCTTTTCCTCGAGGCATTTTAGTCCCCGAGGCATCTAAGTAGTTAAAGTTATGTAACACATGTATTTCTTAAGAAATAAAAGGCACGATTTTCCATAAACCGATCTTTCTACGCAAGCTCTTACTGTTGTTGCGCTAAATAACTCAGCCCTGTGCGTTTTACGCGACCTGCATGAAGCGAGGAATTTACTATATACCAGAAAGAAAATCGCGTATTTCATTTTTCTCCATCCTCCAGCAGGAAGATGAAATCTTCCAAATTGCAGCAAGCCCCTTCTTCGAGTCCCATAAAAACATGCAACGCCAGGAAATATACCGAATGGCTTTTGCATAGAACGATCTCTTTTAAAGGGTTGACATTTTATTTCTTAAGCTATACTTGACATGGCTTTACATTTCAGTTTAACACCGGTACAAATCGAGTCTAGCAAATCCGCGGGTAAATATGCAATACATGTTATACGTGTACAGCGAGACCGAATACAGTCATTCACAATGATGCAATTGAAGACATAAACGGTCGTTAACGCCATCTTGAAAACGTCACCGGTTTTCTCGCGTGTATTATTTAGTGGTTCGGACTGACTTTTTCGATTATCATTTTATGTTTCCATATACAGTATATTATACGATGAATGCGATTTATTACGACAGTGGAGCTCTCGATCATTTCGTTTTTGACAGCCAAAAAATAGAAATTACCTAAAATTACTTATGGCATTTTTAGCCCAATGTAATCTGCACATGAGTGACGACCGTTTTTGCCTTCAATTCGTTTAGTTCAATTCAATTCAATCCATTACCCTGCTCTCAGTACCTTAGTACCATAGTGCTCTTAATACCATTTGGCAAGGGGGATCATTATACAAATTAAGTCAGACTAAGCAGTCTAGTCATGATGGACCCCTTGCAACATCACAATTTAGTTAATCTTCCCGTAATTACCAGGACTTTTAAGACGAGGATGGGATGGGAAAACGGTCATGCACAATCGCATTCATCGTATAATCCATGGAAACATAAAATGATCATCGAAAAAGTCAGTCCGAACAACTAAATAATACACGCGAGAAAACCGGTGAAGTTTTCAAGATGGCGTCAACGACCGTTTATGTCTTCAATTGCATCATACAGTATGAAATGACTGTCTTCGGTCTCGCTATACACGTGTAACATGTATTCTAAGCCAACTCGCGTTCATTGTGAATACATTCATTATGCAACAATGCCAGCGAAGTGCATTCGAGTTTTAACTGGATGCGCCCCAAACGGCGCCCCTTAAAAAATCAACTGTACATACCCATTCGTTAGGCACCCTGTATCGGAGAATTTCGTTTTCTCCCTCGGGGTAGACAGTTCACGCTCGAATGGTCCTATTAAAATTGTGCATAATAGGCAGGTTTGAGATCAAAATATCAGTCAACATTCGACATTGAGAAGAAGAGCGGAGGAAGGAGACGAACGTCATTTGAAAACGCATCCCCCAAACAAGGAGGCGGTGAATAGCAAAAGGACCTACTCAATCAAGCGCATTGATACGCGCACAAAACGCGATATGTAAACCGGCTTTCAGAAGGTGGATTTCCGGCATCCTGCAAATAAGGAATGACAAAGAAAGCCAAGTTGATGCGGAGGAGGCGGTTGCCTAGGCAGCCGAACCCAATTAGGACACCTGTTGTGCAACCGACTAAAGAGGCCTTTTAATCAGCCTTATTTGTAACGTCTCATCCCCTGCTGCGCGTCTCGCGGTCTCAAATTAGCAGAATCAAGTGGGATGGCTACGACGACACACAATAGGAGGCGATGACTAGGCAAATCTATGACGTCATTCGCGCCAACCGAAAGGGTAATTGGCTGGCACGGATCGCGCGAGTGATGACGTCAAAACGTGACATGAATCTTAATCCGCAAATCCCGTCGCGGGTGTTATGATTATGACAATGATGTGTAGCATATACCCTTTATGACCGGGTGCAAATCCCGAGTGTCATGCAGTTGCGTGAAACGCATCATAGATAGCGCTGGAGCTCCGGTAGGTATAGGCTCTCTAGGTAGGTAGTTCTAGGTAGTTCCAAAAATTTGATCCCTTCTATTGAAATCCGTGAATAAGAATAAAGGTGAATTTCCAAGAAATCCAGGTTAAAATATGATCAACGATGCCAGTATTGATTTAAAAAGACCAATTTTGATTTTTTTTCTCATGGTGTTTTACCGTGTTTGCCGTTTTTCAACTATACGTGTGTCGATCGCAGCTAGCTTGTCATTCTTTGAATTCAAATATGACCTCACGTTAAGATGTTCTAAATTACATAAACCCAATTTTATCATAAGCATTTTTACCTTTTATAAAATGTGGTCTCCTATCCGGTAGAAATGCTCAATTTCAATTCAAGACAGCTCATTCCGAATCAACGTCTTCCACCGCATCTTATATATCTCTGAAAATATACAATAACGTTACTTGATATGAAAACTTCAGTATAACATCCTGAAAATGATTCGAAAGTACTATATAGAGTTACACAGTCATGAAGAGCCAGGACAAATTGAATATTCAGTAATGAAAGTCTATACTAAATTTCTGTAAAATAAGCTTTTTAGTTAAAATGTCCCAGTTGACTTATCGTTTGATGCCGAAAGATGTTCACGCACGTACTGATAAAGCATGTCTACAAATTGTAGAATGAAACAGCGACAAAAAAAAACACTCTTCCTTCTTTGTAAATGTTTTTATTGAGTTCGGTATACATGTAGAGAAGATTAAACTACAGTGTATCGCCACACTGTATATGAAGTAAATGCCTGCTCTATATAACTGGGCCATTTTGACCGCCCACGGATTTCAGCTTCTAAAAAAATCCACCAAAAATAGTGTAGTGATCTTTTAAGTCAAGCTGTTTACAAGCAATCAATTACACGTAATCTTAGTAATCATCTCAATCAACAATTGATGTTAAACGGAAGCATTTTTGTCTGATGCCAATGTCAGCTCTGGTGATTATTTTCATCAAACATTGAAGACGAGCTCGAAGGGGTTCAATTAATCAAGTGGATAAAATGGTTCGACACACTCTGTTTACTTTAACGGATTTATTTAACAATTCGCTCAGGGGTAGTGGCCATTTTTAAACCTTCCAACGACAGTGGTCATTTTTTAGACATTTCAAGTTAATCATTTTTTTTTAATTAACATGTTTCACATTCATCTAAACTGTATACACGCGGTATATTGTCGTGTAAATGAATAACACAATAACTAAATGATATTCTAGTGGTGCTTTAAATTTCTGTCAAGATTGTCGAACATTTTTATTCGAGGTGGAACTTTGATCTGACGTAAACTGCAATGAGGAAAATAGAGATGGAATCTCCGGGTTGTATTCCCATTGGAATACCGCGGTAAACAGCAGGGACAAAAACAATATTAAGTCGTTATTTTTCTCCTATTTTAGGGCCAGTGCCAGAGTAAACTATCGAGCGAAGGAGAAAGAAATCCTGGATCAGATTTTGGGTAACAATCGATACGACAGCAGAATTAGGCCTACTGGGATCAACAATTCGTCCGAAATAGGTAAGTGAACGAATTCAATGCCCTCACTTTATTTTAAGATTTCATTTCAAATAAATAATAACGCTGACCCATGGAGAATTGGAGAATACGCTCTTAAACAAGATGCATAACATCTGTTTCGTAGATACAAAAAAAGCAATCGATGCAATATACGCGATATTCAAATGAAAAAACTTTCACAAAATACAAGGTACGTTCGAATAGGATGGTTTTATTTCCTTTAGGGCATCCATGCGTTTTGCATTCTAATGCACCTAACTACGACTTTTCAATGAAAATAAATTGAGCTTGAGGAAAATCCATAAAAGCAGTTGGAAATCCTGAACCTATAAATGGCGAATCGGATTGCTAGGCAAGGCTCCTATAGAGAGTCACGAGCTATCGAGAATTGACAAATTGGGAGAGACAAGATTTCCATCACATATACTTGTACAAGTTGTATAATTGACATTTTTCAAATATTGACTACATTTTTTTGTTGGTAGTCGGGCAACTTTTTCGAAACAGACCAAACAGTGAACACCGAGAACATGCGAAATTTCGAGGCAAACGTAAATTGCGCATTGCACTATACAAAGCAAAAGTTCCTCATTGTCGATTGGTCTACCGCAAATATAAAAAAGGCGTGGGCAACTTAAAATTAAATTTAGTCCTACTCTGGAAAACAATCCACGGGCGAAATAAAATGAGCATTATACGGCATATCTATTGTTATTCTGGCCCCGCGTTTAAACAACGAACTTCCTTTACCATCTCCCTTATACATACACATACATGTAATACATTTCATCAAGTTTACTACAATGTACAGTACCATGTACTATGTACAGTATATAGGGTGGTAAAAAAGTCTGTTGCACCCCCCAAATCTCCAGAATGGGTGCAAAAATGGTAATTTAGACAATTGGGACATATATATAGGAACCATGGGGCGCTGAATTTAATGGTGCCCAAAACATATGGCCCAAGGTACATTTAAAAAACCTTTAGGTCCTATCTCTTCAACGGCAATAACTACAAAGAAAATGTTAATCAGAAAGTTGTAGTGCGTCGAAAAATTAGTTTAATGGCTCCATTTGAAACATTTAATCATCGATCGTATCAAAACAAATGACTTCTGGGCTCCTTGTACGTTTGCACCCATGCATAACACCACTACATTACAGGAAAGCTCGATTCCTAAAACCAACCAGATCCTAGAGCTTTCCCGCAATGTATTCAGTGGTGTTATTCATGGGTGCAAACATACAAGAAGCTCAGAAGTCATTTGTTGTGGGGTGATCGATAGTTAAATGTTGCAAATGGAACCACTAAAATAATTTTTCGACAACCTACAACTTTCTGATTGACGTTTTCTTTGTAGCTATTGCCGTTTAAGAGATAGGACCTTAAGACCCTTGAGACGAACTTTGGGGACATATGTTTTGGGCACCATTAAATTCAGCGCCCCATGGTTCCTATATGTCGCTATACTGTCTGAATTTTCATTTTTGAACCCATTCTGGAGATTTGGGGGGGAAGTGCAGCAGACTTTTTTGCCATGCTGGATATCTGAAGATCATACAATTTTACCGATTTTATTGAAAAGAAAAGTTTAACTTCGAAACAACGAGGAAAAGTATAGTATAAGTGAAAAATAAAACTATATAGTTGCTCGAATCGCATACCTCAAGGAATAACGCCACATAATTCACATGCACAAGGTGTGAGCGCAAGTTTAAAATTCAAAACACATACAAGTAGATGTACTTCTATATTATCCAGGGAGATTAACATTTTTGCGCACAATTAACTCCTAGCATTTGAATGTATAGCAACGCGTCTTGTATTTGTGGAGCCCTGGAAGCGGTGGACAAAAGCTGACAGAGTGGCTAATGCAAATTACTCAGCTTCGAAGCAAGTGGAAACTGCAAATATATTCATCGATTGGAAAGCGTGTTTCCTGTTGTGAAATTTCGTAGAAAATTTAACAAAAAAGAAAAGAAAAAAAAAATAGTGAGGAGAAATTGTAAAAGAAAGTCGTCGTGTCGCGACGTTCCAAAAGCAAGTTTTCGTAATCTATTCAGTCCCAATTGCAAGAAACGCTGTAATGTTATTATGGGTCCGTTTCCCCGTCGCCTTCACCGTGTCTTATTAAATTTACGGATTTTAAGAAGATACACTTAAAAAGAAGGTAACGGAACGGACTGATGCGCGTCGTAAAACGATGGAGATTTCTCAGAGGAACGACCCCTACTGAATAATGCATCGCCACATCCGGCGCACCGGGCATTCTACATTATAAAAGTTGCGAGTGACGTCATCGCCGGAAGCCATCTATTTCACTAGAAAATAATTTTCTAAGAGCTTCCGAAGGGGCGCGTGGGGACAAATCGAATTAAACAATTCCGAAGGGATTCGATGAATTTAATTTATTCATGGCAATATCGAGGAAATGTACTTAGAACTCTCGTTTGAGAGCCCGGGTTTCAGTTTTGACATTTTCTAATAAAAAATTCACATATGGCGACAAATAATGCTAGCTCGAATAGCACTTGTCATATTTTCCCCTGACGTCATTTAGTGAAACTACGTGTAGGCTACTATATAGGGTGCGAGCACAATGAAAGCTTATTGCAGGCGCCTACGTACACTCGGCGTACACTAGCGCCACCAAGCGGGACAATAATGTGGCATGCTTTTTAAATGAGGGCGCACACAAAGAAAGCTTAGCCAAGCCAGGTTGAGCTTGCAAGAAGCGCTTATAAACTTCTCGTAAGCTCCAAAAACAAATTTTTAAGACAGAGTGGCACACAGGTCACTATTAGTCAAAAGTGTAGCCATGCCGCCCATGTAGGCTACCTTATATAAACGTGTCCTGCGCGCATCATGGAATGCTAATGCGCATGTGCAAGGTTTTACGCATGCAGTGGTGCCACCAAGCACAAGTACTGACCATCACGCTGATATCAGTATTCATTGTGCGCCCCAAAGCTGGAAACAAGAAGCTGAAAACAAGCATGAAAAAAGCTGAAAGCACGTCGAATTAAAGTAATCATTTTTTTGAGCTCGCCCCCATACAAGTACATACATGTATTTGTAAGTCTTAAAAAAAAGGCCGAAACAAGCTCATATTTTTATAAGAAAGGAATAAAGAGGACCAACCCGTTTTCACAAACGGGATATGCGCTGTAAGCACATCGATTGCGTGGACATTAAACATTTATAGCGAATAACAGGACAAATAAAAAGGGGATCCAGATTCAATTAATATCGGTCTGTTTTTGCACGCTATAATCAGAGATGGCGTTTGCAGCACCACAGGGATTCAGAACTGAAATCAAATGGCGATGAATCGAAATAATGTATTCCGACATTATTTTGCTCCCATTACACCAGCGTGTAATGCTGTTCATGTAACTAGCCTTTTGTTTCTGTTCACTTTTAACAAATACAGAGACATTATTCTATATATAGAATATTTCCTTACGACCTAAGTATTGTAGCTGGTCACCTAAGTTCTAGGCTAGCGTGCCAGATTCCCCTGGGGGCCGTTCGCCTCATTAACCTGATCCGCAATCTTATCACCACTTCTTGCATTCCGTTTATTTCATTTATTCGTGATTCTCCCGCGTGCCATTGGTCTTCTATTACTCCTCCGAGCATTTCTTATAAATCCGACAATAATTTTCATGGTGGAAACACGTAGTCGAGGATCGCGGATCGTCTATCGCAGGTCTATCGGGATGTACTTGGCGAGGCGTACATTATATCTATATATTTTTAAGAGATGCAACGAGTCCATCAAATCCCTTACTTTCAATAAATAAAATACATCCCGTGATTCACCAAAAAGGAATTTCAAAAGTGCAATTCTGCTTGTATACGATTTCATTAGGACAGTTCGATGGATTTATGGATAACCCCGATCGTATAATTTTGAAATATTTGGACTGCGGGAGAAGCCTTCATGCACTTCTTGGAAATAATCTTTCCTGGACTTTTTCAAGGATCCGCATTCGATAATTTTTCCAAGTGGTCGTCCATAAATCTATCAGCCTGTCTCTATGAGAGCGTACTGTATATACGCGGAATTGCATTCACTTTAAAAAAAATACACGGATAAATTTACAACAACAAAGGCTGTGGCACTTAAATAACTTTTATAATAAAACTACACGGATAAATTTACAACAACAAAAGCTGCAGCACTTAAATAACTTTTATAATGTCAATTCAAAGTTATTTCAATGGCGATTCCACGAAAAACATTGGAAACTTATGTCAGTGCGCGCGGAAAAGAAAAGATGGGGGGGAAAAAAGGAAGAAACAGCTGATGTTGACTCCAAAATAAATAGAAAAGCGAAACTATTAAAAAATCAATAACTTCCGTCGCATTATTGCCATCTCTATTTGAAAGGGAATTGCTAGATTCGGAATGACACAAAAAGAATAAATGTAGCAGCTATAGTAGATGAAATTACAAATTTAATTTATCAAGACGTGGACCTTTTCGAATCGTTCTTATTGGCAGAAGCGAGTCGGGGAAAGATTCACTCCTTTCAGTTATTTCAGAATTTGTCAAATCCATATGGCTGGAAATTGGCTTTATCATCCTCTTAAAAACAGCATACATCTCGTTAAAATAAAAGGCAGCAACTTTAGCAAAAGTTATTGATTTTAATGGCATATCGCTTTTCTATTTATTTTGGAAGTCAATATCAGCTGCTTCAAATTCGTTTATTTCTGTTTTGCACGTTTTTATGCTATGCACCCAAACATATACTTTCCAATGTTTTTTTTTCCAGTTGGTCCGCCTAAGGATGTTTCTCATTTTATCTCCTTTAGGAGGCGCTTTCCAATAAATAATCCGATTAAAGTTTCGATTGAAGAAACGCGAGATGAGGGATTGAGCTCGCTGCTGCGGATTCGTACAGACTTGTACCCCGGATTCATTGCCCTAAACCTTTTTGCCCAATTTTTCGCAACTCACTTTGAATTTTTACATTCTGTCCCTCAAGCTTCTTTTCTCGCAGATTTGCATTCGCCTAGGCACGCTCGTCCGCGCATATCGATATCTGTCTGTTTATATCAGAGGAGTGATTTTTGTAAAGTAGTCACTTGGGCAAAATTGCAGTAAACTCCAAACTCTACAGCGATCCCCGAGCTATAAAAATTGCCAGTACGCGTAGATAAAAGGCTCCAAGCTATAGGCAAATAGGCAAGGCGGACGTGCTTTTAAAAGAGGAGAAATAATAACTTTTAGGCTTACTTACATCATAAAATCAAGCGCTATAATAACGAGGATTTAGAAAAATTGTAAAGTTGTTCCATTGTTAACATTTTTCGTTGGTTTGTTACCGTTCAACCCTGTAATTTATAACTGAAAAATACAAGGTTATAATTTATCTCGATGTTATTTTTGTTGCTACGTTTCTTCTACGCCGAGCATCGTGTATTTTATTAAGCTTATTAATCACCGAAATGAATTTCTGAATTCACGCTTCTTATAACGAACGAGATTTAAGTATTATTGCACACATTGTTCCCACGCAATTTGCCTCGGCTTTCACGGCAGCATTTCTACCGTTGGGATTTGCGAGTTGCTGTTCACTTTTATTTTTTTCAATATGTAATATGTAGGCTGAAGTATAAATATAACTGGAAACTAGAGTGCCATACACTGTGACATAAATAATGTATGAAGCTTGGCACTTTGAAACATTTCATCTCGCAACGACCTCGGCTTAAGCATCCGACAGAAGAAATCCTTTGAAATTCAGATCAACATTTTCATCAGAATAGTTTCAGACCTTTTTTTCGAGTATATTTTTCTTCTTAGCGAAATGAAACGAAAAAGCTAAATGAGGAGCGAGGCAAAATCAATAAAAAATTCCCTCATAAATAGTGCTATAAGCACCGGAAAGATGCTCGTTTCTATCGAACTTCGTATAACGTTTGATTAAGTTCACGCAAACCGAAATACATAATAATCAACGTTTCTTCGACCTTATTTTGGATAGCAATATTCGGTTATTGGTTGCTCGAGACGTCGCGTTATTTAAACGATTATTACAATTGTTCGAGAAACTAAATTTAGCTGAAAACCAATTTTCCTTTCAGAATTTTGGGTCTATTTTGAATGGAAATGTTGCGTTGCAATATCTTCACAACATTTTGATTGCATTTTACAAATATGCACTTTCGTACATATAAGATAAATGTAAGTGTTCCGTAAAAACGTGTCCTGCGCTCATCATGAGATGCTAATGCGCATGTGCAAGATGTGCAAGGTTTTACGCGGAATGTTTCACCAAGCTCAACGCATGCAGGAACGACACCAAGTACTCTGACCATAACGTTGATATCAGCGTTCATTGTGCGCCCCAAAGCTGGAAAAAAGTGGCTGAAAACAAGCACGAAAGAAGTTTAAAAAAGCACGTATAAAGTAAGCATTCTTTGTGCTCGCACCCTTATGTCTTTGTGCCTATCTTAAACGGAAGCAATATAGGCGAAACAGCTGTTTACTGTTTTGTGAGTTCATGCAATATACTCGAGCATAAGTTTTACTCCCGAAGCTGGGCAAACACCGCTAGCATCGATGCATGGAGGTGGAAGCAGTTGAGCCAGAAGCCTAACAATATGTCCACTGTCAAATGGTACATTTTGCAAAAAAAAAAAAAATAAGGCCGTTTTCCACCATTGAGATATTACTCAACTTCTCAATATCAAAAACCACTTTCTTACCTCTTCTCAACAATCATGTCCACTTTTTCTCATTTTTATTTGGCCGTGTGCACGTGATTACTAGGCGCATAGTTATCGCAGCCTGCCGTACTTCCGGAGAGTGCGGAAACACCGAGTTGACGGGTTTCCGATGGATCTATACGCACAATAGAACTAGAAGTGCGGATCTCGTTTCTTTTTTTCCCCTTCTCAATCAATTCTTCACAATTCGAAGAATTCATATTTTCTTCCAATATCTTCGCCTGTTGGCGTCAGATATAGCGACGTTATTTTTTTCCCCCGTTTTTCATTTCGAAAATGGGAATAGGTGCGCAGTTACAAGAGCATCAACAACAGACGCGACGCAATCCTATTTTATTATCAGCTAGTCCACGTATGAAGTGAACTCGAGTTGACCTCGAAAAAAAAGCAAATTACGGGAATCCTCATCGAGGCGATGAATCTCGGAATGATCTAACCCGCATTTTTAACACTCGAAATTGAATCTGGATTTTCCAAAAAAATGCACTTCATTTGGAGATATCGAAGTCGTTTGACATGGGTCACAATGGGTCACAATTATAAATACTTATAATATACTGTACATTTACATAATGCATAACATGTTTAAGCTGATGTATAATAAGATCATATTGTCCCTATACGAAATGGAAAAACCAGAGCATATGCATGACATAGTTCAGCGTGCACAATGCATTACTTTAAACAGAAATTATTTACGAAATTGATCGAAGTCTGTAAGTACATTCTTTAAAACAATTACATGTGCCCTTTTTTATTATATTCGTAGTTTACGCTTTTCAAAATGAAGATATCAACTGAGTACAAACAAAGAAATACCTCCAGCCTCCAAAGAAATACCGGAAAAATAATTCTTAGTCTTATTGAGATTTTTTTTTCTATGTTTATTTTATAGGAATATTTTATAAACTTTGAATTCTTGGGTTATGTCCGCCCTCCTTTGAAAATGACTTTGATGCAAACACTCGCGTGCATATACAAATACAGTATATTCATTTCTAAGTTTGTGCAAAGGCATGAAATAATAAATGTCAAAGGTGACTAGAAATAACAATGAACACGTTCAGCTCCGAGTGGTCAAGCATTCTAATGTCAGGCCATGCGGTGACCCATTGGCAATCGACAAAACACTCCTTTGAGTTAATAAGGTGCAGCTAGCGAGGACCTTTCATCATTCCTCGTGGAGTGTCTAATTTCAAAGAAGAGATGAAAATCAATGACTCGGGCGGACCAAAATTAAGGACGGAGATGCCAGAGAAATCGGATTGCGAGCACTCTGTGGGAAAACAGAGCAGATCCGCAAGAAAAACAATTATTGGAAATGCGAGTTGCCATTGTCCGTGCAGGCAGATGGTGGCATTGTTTAGATGGAAATAAAGACTGGGTGAAAGAAGCGCATTCGCTCGGACAATGGAAGGAGGCTCGAAAATAGATTAAAAGTTGGGCAGAAAACTTGGGAACAAGGCCTTACGGATCAGATTTTGCCTAAAGGGGAAGAAAGCGGAAAACCAGGATGTAGATCGAAGCGTAATTGAATGGTAGTGTCCAGTGTCCACCGTGCGGGAACCGAAGCAAACGCATTAGCGGTCAATAGAACAGGAAACGGTCGGAGTCTACCTCGCGACGACCCATTAGGGACTATTAGTCACTCACCTGGATCCTAATTATTATCCCAAATGGCCGTTTATACCAACGTCGATTAGCCATCGTGGTCAGCCCGCACTCGGACAGTCGTCAATTGCAAATCCCATTTCCTGTTCTACAGGGTGCTCAAAAGACGGTCATGCTGCATGAAGCCTTACTTTCTCAATGACATTGGATAGCTTAGATAACACGAAACCTCGTAACGAATTAAAAATAGTACGTGTACTCTACTTAAGAAGTAAATCAAAATGAAACGCAATTTTCTTTTTATGATATTTTCATTTGGTTTAATGAACACTTCAACCACTATCTACAACAACACGCACGTACCAGCATTTCCGACACGCCTCGTACAAATAGTCGCAAATTTTAGGCCCATGTCAAATAAATTGCTCACCTTTAATCAAATTTCATCCCGTATGCGGTGCCGAGCCTTGATTTTTGCGGATCCAATCGATCCCGAAATTAAAAACGACAAAAGGGATTACAGTTTGGATGCATTAATTACGTGGAAGCGCAGCAATAATCCATAATTACAAATGCAAGCAAACTAATTAGTGCAAAAAAGGAGCATTGCGAGACCTATTGGTCCAAATTAACAACTAAAACTATGTTTTTTAATAGAAGACACTAATTATAGAACGCAGTAAGAATGCACTAAAAAGCACCCTTTCTAAAAGTCGCGCAAAAATCAATATTTTACAGAATAAATGTCTACCAGAAGGCGTACTGTATTTGCCAGGTTAAATCATTAAACAAAAAAAAAAGCTTCCTCGAGCTTCTCAAAATAAGAGAAACGACGTCTGAAACGTACATGTAAAACCAAATCCATTGGGAATATGGCGGGATTAAACAGACGAAAGTAAAGTAAGATTCATGACATTGAATAAATCAAAATTCTACCAACTTTGCATATAAATCATTTTTTTACATCTTACTTAAGCCTCTATATTCAGTGAAAATAAGTATAAATTACAGAATCTTTTCAAAATAAACATCATCGATTATTAAAATGAAAGTAAGCCGCAGTTGTTGACATACAGTACGCCTACATGTACAGTATGCAACTGCATGCAGAAATTTTAAAACGTCCCGCTGGAGCTTTAAAGACAATACAATATATGGACTGGTGCCGGAAATTATCGAAAACAAAAACAAATAGACACAAAACAAACAAAATGTCACGCGATGAAGCTTGCGTCGCGTCGATATAAATTCAATAAAATATAGTAAACAAGTACGTACTGTATACCGTATTGTATAATGTAATGTTTTGTTAAATCGGTTTTTCGGAATATCCAATTAACAAACATTTCGCATAAATGACTTGGTACGTTAAACTCATAACCCCAAGAAGTAAGCAAGGCATGGTGTTATAGGACGTGATATAAAACAGGGAGGCCACAAAATTTTCCAATTTCCTTGACTTTTCCCTGACTAATATCCAAAATTCCCTGACCAAAACTTACTAGTTAATGCATATCAATTTTTTTTGTCATAATGAAAAATAAAATAACAACTGCAACGAGAAGCTTGGCAAAACACTAGATTTTGTTACAAGTTTAGTGGAAGAGGATTGGGGATGGAGCTGCTAGCAGACTGAGTGCAGGGATAGCATTTTGCCTTTATTTGGGAAAATTTCTCTAACCACTCACAAATTTCCATGACTTCCATGGCCACTTCCCCCCCCCTTGACTTTTCTGTAAAAGAAAACTCCAAACTGAAAATTCAATGCCACTTAGGAGAAGGAGGGGGGGGGGAGGGAAGAAGGGAAATGAAATGCAGGCAAATATAGTTATTGCTCGCGAAATTTGTTAACATTACCACCATTTTACATGACTAGTTTTCGATATTTCAACAATACCATCGTTACATGTATTTTTAAGCTTTTTAAAGGTCACCTTTTCGATAAACATTCTTTCCCTCGACTCCCCCTCCCACCCATTATCCGCAAATATGCCGAGTCAACAAATGCTCGATGTTTTTTTGCAATATCCCAAAAAAGCGAGCGAGAAATTCATTAACGAAACTTCGTAGTCCCATCTTCCTAAATAACATCCAAGTTTTTCCCCGACGCGTTGTTTTTAAAACCTGAAATTGTTTTCCAATCCCTCTCTCGCGGTATGGGATAGTATATAACTGACAAGATAGGCCTAATATAGAATTGGCAGTTATCGACCACCGAGCTTATACAGCGTGTTATTAGTTTGTTGGCCCTCTTTCGATACACTGCATGCATGTATCCCACCCATAAAACTATAATTCTTTTATCGATTTTATTCGGGACATTTTCAACGACGAGATAAAAACAAACGTTACTTCGCTACATAAGGCTTTCCATTGTACTGTTTTTGTACATGCATGCGCATGCCCCCTTCGCAAAAATGCAAAAGAATATAGCGCATGCATCTTTAATCGATACTTCTTATTGACTTTATTGTCGAAGAGAAGTTGGGTGGAAAACAAACCTTTTCGACGACGAAGGTCTAAAGACACTTTTTTTTTTCGAGAAGTTTCTGGCTCGTTTTTAATACCGTTTTTGGCGGAGGAGACGTTTTTATTGGTTTCCGATACGGTTGGCCAGTGGCTAGTTTTTGAGCACAATGCCCAGCTGACCGTTACCGAATCAAAAGTTTCAATCAGGCGTGCGTCGAAGCACACGCTGCGTTATGACGAAAATCAAATCCCGCGGCACCCCGTGGCCCGGGGGGCCAACGTTTGCTCCGACAGAGAGCAATATTGCCGACTAAACAAATAATTGCGCTCATAAGTTTTTAATAGAAAACGGCGAGCACAGATTCGCGTTATTGTCACAAAAGCCGCTTTTGTTTTCCTTCGCGCCAAATAAAAGGTTGATGAAAATAATCGATGTGGAGCCAAGGCGGCGGAAGCCACTCCAAAAACATCCGAATACGACTTCAGACCGTTATTGCATTTCGGAATCAACGACATTTAGAACGTGAAAGATATACGCTAGAGACACTTAGCTTAAAAGCGGATTTTTTTTTTAGTTTTACGCTTGCATTTGGCGAATAATCGCCGAATTTGCATGTGGACGACTGCGGCCAAATCGAGTTTATATATAGCGACGCCTAAGGTCAGTTTCGGTCGTGATAACGTCGGGGATTCAGACGACGTAAACAAAAGATTACGCCATCACGCAAATTTTCTTTGTATTTTTTTGAAAAATGGTTGACTTCATTTACTGCACCTATACTGTTTAGGTTTTTCCAATTTTGAAGGCCATCAAGAATTGTTGAATCGAATATTTGTTAACGTGTAGCATTCTTCCCCACCCCACTCCTTGGTCAAGAGGGGTTCTTGGCATTTTTCTTTGAGGGCCGGTTGCACCAACATAGGTTAAAATCTAAGGATTACTAACCTTGGGATAAAATTTGACTCCAGGTTAACCTTCGGGTTAGATGTTTGTGCGGCATCAACTACTCTTGATGAAATATCCCCAGGGTTATGGAACGCACGTTTAAGGGGGAGAGTTCACCGGCCACGCCCACAGCCATTTTACATTGGGGCAATGGCAAAAGTTTTAGGGACAATTGT
>JAQGBX010002111.1:0-21657 GCA_034698745.1 Megaphyllum sjaelandicum | reverse complement strand
TTGGGGGGTCGACTAGGATACCGGTTTCACTGCGAATAAGTTCGATGGCGGCAGTGCGATCCGCTTCATTTTTGTCCACGATCGAGGCAGCTGTTGATTCTGCAAGGCCATAAACCATGATATTGTGCCGGCGTCTGACACGGTCCTCCTGTTCGGATTGCAGTGCAGGGAGGGTCTGGGGGTTTACGGTAGGGGAAGACATCAGTGAGGGCAGTGGATAAGTCGAGAGTTGGGAGTTGGGAGTTGGGAGGGGTGGAAAGTTGTTCGCATAATTGGGAAGGATTGGTCGGGTTTCAAGTTGGGTTATTTTCAGGTCAAGCTCTTCTACCCGGGTCAGGACCTGGGCAAGTTTTTGGTCGAGGGAGGAGGAGAGCGAGGTGAAGAATTTTTCTAGGGAGGACAAGATAGTCTCAAAGGCAGTGATGCGGTCAATTAGGGGTGTCAGGTCCGAGAGATAAACAGGTCGGGAAGGGGGTTTGGCCACGGGCTTACACGTTTTGCAGAACCAGTCGCCAGCTTTCTTGTCTAAACGTATGTAGGTACGTTTGGAGATACCTTGGCACCCAATGTGAAGCCAGGTATTGCAAGCGTCACAGAGAAGAGCGTCGTCGGCCTCCTTTACTACCTTACCACATATGCAGGTTAAATTTTCCGGGGGAAATTTAGGGTTAACCATAGCGGAAATAAAGAAGGGTTTTGGACGTTTAAAAGTTTGCTTAAAGCTGATTTATCCAAATGCTGGTGACAAAAAGCGTAGTCAAAAGGTGACAAAAACCCTGTACAAGTTGCGAGGGGCGGGAGATCGAGCGCGGCAGCAGGCACGAGTAGTGTAGGGCGAACACGTGTTGGGGACACAATGGAAGGAACAAGAAAAAAAAAAAAAAGAACGTGGCAAAATGAGGCGCAGATACGGGAGGAGGGAGTAGACGGATAGAGGGAGGCAATAACAGGACAAATAAACGAAATAAAGGTAAAAAAAAAGTATAGACTTCCCCTAAATCATCAAGGCTGGAGCGCAGAGAAAACACGTCCACACGCGACAACGACGACGATCAAAGCCTAACTTTGTAATTTGGGAAACTTTCTCATGCCGGCCTCGACACACATAACACAATGGTAGAGATTACCTGTGTGAGCGGGGCTTCATCTGCACAAGGTTTAACTCTCGGGAAGAAATTGTCACACTGAAAACACAAATACGAATGAATCATAAGCCGTTCTTAGTTAACCACTAGCTAATTCTAAATAAGTAGAATTGGAATACTCACAAGATAGATATCGAAAGGGAGATGAGGAAAAAATTGTTTGCCTTTGAATACCGCATGTCTCGGCCCTCCACGCATTCCTCGACCACGTCCTCGCATTATAATTTATTCGCAGAATAATAACTGAAATAGAGAAAAACATTGTCATTCCGGACAAAAAACGCTGATCAACTCCCAAAAATAAAACGACTCTTAAACCTTTGTTAAAGAGCTTACCTTGAGGAATATATGACCTTAGATTCTGCGGATATAATCAGAGCATTATTGTTAAATATTTATAAAAAAAAAACGAAAATATCAAAATAGGCTTAACAGCTAACATGATTCTCGGACAAAGAGACATACAATTCAAATAACGTAAGACATGCTTACCCTTGTTGGAACCAAATTTTACAAATAATTATAGTTAAATATCCTAAATTAATAGTTTTTGGAATGAATGGAGTATAATTAAATGCAGTTCAATTTCGCCGGTAAAACCACGCTTCTTCGTTTGCACCGGAAGTGTTCACCACAAGCGAAAATTTGACATTTGGTTCTGCTAAAACCTTTTTATTCCCAAGAAATAAAAGCACCAACGAACCAAACCTACGAATTTTAATATGCAATTAGAAAGGAAAATATAAAATCACGATAAATTTTACTGTATAATTTTATTTAAATTAAAAAGCATCTACAAATAAAAGATTTTTGAATGATGTTCTTAAAATCCAGGTTTTAGCAATTTACATCTCAAGGACACTCGCACAAAGAATAGTTAATATAAGTAGGCTCACTACGTGTCGGCGCCTTTGATGTTCTGTTGGGAAAAACACTGCAGCTCAACCTGTTGGTTTGCAGATACCAACTCACCCTCAGCTGCACATTACCGTATAGGGGGCTATGGCATTACGAATTGTAGGTGGGCGTGGCTTAATCGTAGTGATACCTGCAAACCAACAGGACGCAACTGCGAATGTAATGTTACACAGTATACGGTGGCAAAACCACCCAAAAAATCGGTGAGTGAACATCTTTCTATTGCGTAACCTGTGCTCGTGAGTTGAACCCGAGGGAAAAATACAAGTTCGCATGTTTGTCAAAACGCTCATTGCATCATACGATATGATTTTATGCTAGAATTAATACCGGTCCTCACATAATTAAAGCTTTATTTTTAAAATGTTTACCGTTACAACCGCATTTGTGCAAAATCAGGTAAGAAAGCACTGACCAAAGTGAAAACTTGAGCTTTCAAAATCGCTTGCTCATATATCACGTTTTCCCACCCCATATCATTTCAGCACTTTCTACCTGTAACTCATGTTTTTTCTGCCCTGAGAACTACTAAGCGAACTCCAAGTCGATCGAATAAATTTGAATCCAAGCAATACAGCGCCTATGTTTCTCAGAAGGACGTTGACTGCTCAGAAAGTTTTGATAATGTAAGCAGTCATGCAACTTATGGCGAATTTGATTGGGCCAAAAGATCTGCACTAGTACGCTACAAGGTGAGGCAGTCTATAATTTTTTTTGCGCCTGCTGCCTGCAATACTGCCGATTATGCAGACATATGCCTCACCTTGTAGCCTGCACTAGTGCAGATTTTTTGGCCCAATCAAATTCGCCATTAAATTTTCAGTATGATGTATACATGGGTACTCGTGTATGTATACCACACATATATACATACACACACTATGCATGCACTTAATCTTTGACATGTATATGTAAGTGATTGACAACGAACAATAATGATTTCTGTTATAGGCAATTCGAAATTGTACCGAATTCAAGTTAGACGCTTCTAAACTAAACTTGAGATGTTTAGTCCTCACTCCAACATGTCAAAAATCAAATAATGTGGACGATTATTGGAAACAATCGTACATTTCATCTCCCACATTTTTTGAAAACAAACATGGATTTTCCAAAAATTTCCTCAGGGATTATTTTCCGATGTCCATTAATCCCCATATCCCTATTTCCACAAGTTGCTTATTAGCATCAGATTTATCAGGTAAGGTATTCATTCTCTGAACGTTTATCTAAACGATTTTCACCTTTACAATACTTTTTTTTTGTGAATTAACTTTGAAATTTAAAAAAAAATATGTAAGGTTTGCAGCATGTCCGTGGCTTCAAGACAATTCGTGGAGAAGTTCCTGTAAGCATAAATTATAAGTCGTTGAGATCAGAAACTTCAGGAACACTTCTAGAACGACTTTTCAAGTTTCGTTCCTGGCGTGAGCCTAAGGATAAAACTAAGTTATTAAGTGAGGCTGAACAGAGTGAAAAACTCAAAGGATTATTGACAGATAGTAATTTATCAACTGATGAGCAGCAGAAGATTAAAGTAATTAGCAACAAATACTTTTCTGGAGGATTTATGCTATAATTACTTCAATATAAAGGTGCTTTCCAATTTAAGGTTGCATTTGCTGAAGGATATTTAGCATCAGATGGCAGAGGAAAGCCTGGCAGCAAATTACGTATTTTTAACATTTTCAGAGATCTCCTGGGAATAATTTTAATCCTTGCTATATTATTTTCATTTATGGGTAAGTCAATACTTTGATAATAGTAAAAATAATATTATCACCATTGGAAAAAGTGTTGTAGATTTTATGCTCTTGCAGGAGGCTCATTTCGACTTCAGTTCAATAATAGTAATTCAGTACATCCTGAAGAAATCAATGTTACTTTTGATGATGTTAAAGGAGTAAGTTTACAATAAAACTACTTTAAACATAATTTTGGTTGTTGTTTTCAATGATAAATTTTGTATATTTATTATACAGGTAGAAGAGGCAAAACAAGAACTGCAAGAAATTGTTGAATTTCTAAAAAATCCTGACAAATTTTCTCATTTGGGTGGCAAATTGCCAAAAGGTAGGCCTATATAAAATGTTATTTGTAAAAATAAACATCATTTCCCCCCCCTTTTCATCCCAGGGAAATTGTATACAATCATACCTTGGTCTTGCAAAAATTTAAGATCCAGTTTCAGTCAGTCGCCTGACATCGAAAATCGTCATATTGTGAGCACTAACTTTTTCACTTAGGGATGCATGTACCGCATTGATGTAAATACATAAAGCCAGATTCATTGTTGTAAATGACAAAGCTTTATAATTAAAATAAATGCTGAAAACACCTTTGCATCGTTTCGCAAAATTGCAATGTCAATCAGGTGTTGAAGTATTGGGGCATGGTGGAAAAGCTGGCAATTACACATTTTTGTATCAGGAAAATTCTCTCGAATGAAGGAAAGCCTTAATATACTATTAAACACTTATGAAAATTTATACTGTTTTTATCGTTTTTAAGGAGTATTACTAGTTGGACCACCTGGCACAGGGAAAACCTTATTAGCTCGTGCAGTGGCAGGCGAGGCTGCTGTTCCTTTTTTTCATGCTGCAGGGCCTGAATTTGATGAAGTACTTGTAGGCCAAGGTGCACGGCGTGTGCGAGACCTTTTTAGTAAGAATCTCTTCTGTTGATATATCTGTTGATAGTTTATACAAGTACTATGTAGTAAATGAATGTTCCCAAAATTCGATTTGATTTAGGTACGGCAAAGGCAAGAGCACCCTGCGTCATTTTTATTGATGAAATTGACTCTGTTGGAGCTAAAAGAACTAATTCTGTTTTGCACCCATATGCGAATCAAACTATTAATCAGCTTCTTTCTGAGATGGATGGGTAAGATTTATGTGCAAGAACATAATGTAAATTAATTTATCTAACATAAGAATTTGATTATTCCTGGTAATTGTGTAATAAAACCAACTGGTATTTGCTTTTGCTTGTTTCAGTTGATATTATTAACCCTTTACCATTCGGTTGAAGTGCCTGGTGTCTAGGAAATGTGTCAATTAAATTTTTACAAATTTACATGACTTTTATTTTGATATACTGTATATGCTAAAAATGAAACAGTTGAAATATAAATTTGCCAATATGAGCAGCAACATGATGCCATATGCTGCGATATAATAAATTTTGTCAAAACTCATTTATAAAATGTACTTATCAATTGCCGCTGTCATGAAAAATGGAACTTTGTGGAAATCTTGGCATGCACCCTAACCATAGCTTGTTAAAGTGCCATATCATTTTTGTTGTCAGTTTTCGACAAAACGAAGGTGTTATAGTACTTGGAGCCACAAACCGCAGAGAAGATTTAGACAAGTAATTTAGACATTTGCAATTAATTAGTATCTGCTTACCATTATTGTTCAATTCATTTAGTACGTTATTGCTTTTTTGTAGAGCACTGCTGCGTCCTGGACGTTTCGACGTCGAAGTACAAGTCCCAATCCCTGATCTGAAAGGAAGAACAGAAATATTGGAATTCTATTTAAGCAAAATTAAATTGGCTTCCGGTAACCATTGTATTGTTATGTACACTAAAATGTAATTATTTACATTCTAGCTAATACTTCATAAATGTTTTGTAGATGTTGATGTAAATATGTTGGCACGGGGAACTACTGGATTTACTGGTGCATAATTCATAACACCACACTTCTGTAGATTTTTTTTGTAACCTACTTATTTTTTTAATTTGCTAATTTACCTTGTGATAGGTGCTGACATTGAAAACTTGGTCAATCAGGCCGCTATTCGAGCTGCTGTCGATCAAGCTGAAGCTGTTCAAATGAAATATTTAGAAAATTCACGAGATAAAGTTTTGATGGGTAAGTTCCAATGTTTGTTTTCGTTAAAGATAAAAAGGGTTCACTGACTTAAACTATATTTTCTTAGGTCCTGAAAGAAAATCCCGGATCCCTGATGAAGAAGCCAATGCTATCACAGCATACCATGAAGGTGGCCATGCTATTGTAGCATATTTTACTAAAGATGCCCATCCACTGCATAAAGTCACAATTATCCCACGGGGGCCATCACTGGGACATGTAAGTCCCAGCCAAACTTGTCGTGATAAAAATAAATGTAGATTTGTATTAATTAATTTCGCCATTTCCAGACTGCTTATATTCCTGAAAAGGAGAGGTACCATGTTAGTAAAGCCCACATGCTTGCTATGATGGATACCATGATGGGTGGTAGAGCGGCTGAAGAAATTGTGTTTGGAATGGATAAAATCACATCCGGTATGTGCTGTAATGCCAGTTTGATTTCATAATTAACATGCTTTGGAAGCTATTTTGTGATATATAATATTGTATACATTCTGTAGGTGCATCTAGTGATTTAAAACAAGCAACTGCTTTAGCGACACAAATGGTCAAGCTTTGGGGGATGTCTGAAAAAGTAATTTAATTTGTATGCAATTAATCAGATGTTGTAATAAAACCTTTAAAAGTTTGCTAAACGGTTAGTTTTCTTGGAAATTAGGTAGGTGTTAGAACGTTTGAAGATGACGCTAACCCACTGATCGTCGTTAACGAATTGGGACAGACAACTACTGAAGCTATTGATTCTGAAATAAAACGTCTTTTGTCGGTCAGTTGGATCACAGACTTTTAACCACTTATTTTTCCAGTTCAAAGATTCAGTCACTGGAGATTATGCTTCTTTTTTTCAGGAATCATATGAACGAGCCAAGGCAATTTTGAAAAACCATGCTAAAGAACACAAACTGTTGGCAGAGGCATTAATTAAGTACGAAACATTGGATGCAGAAGACATTAAATCTCTTTTGGCTTGCAAAGAGAATAGATACATCAAGGAAGAAAAGCAATGAATAATAGTTGTGCAGTTTCAAATATAATTTTACTATAAATTATATGTACAAACCCAAATAAAAGAATTGCTTATGTAATTAAAGTGTTTTAAATATATTACATGTTTATTTAATTGCTGAATAAAGCAGTATACATGTAATTAAATCTTAAATAAAAAGCTAATTTTCATGCCATGAAATGATAGTGAATAATATTCCCAATATATTATTTAGATATACATTACAATATTTGAAAACAAAAAGAATTCGAGGATTAGGCATGGAGATGAGTTCCCCCCCAATTAGTGCATATCATAATAACTTAATTTTTCAAATTATGTGAAATGGCACTAGAGTAGAATGGCACCCTGTAACAAGCAGACGATAATACTTTCCCATGCTTTTCTACTTCTAGTCACAGTTCACCGCTAAAGTAAAAGTAGGCCACACACTTACCACATAAATTAAACTTAGGAATGCAAGTGTGTGCGCCGTTTATTTAAGCTATGAAAAGCCATTTCCAGCTTTGAAAGAATATAGATGTTATATAATGGTAACTATAATTGTTTTTGGAGATTTACACGTAGCATACAGTTTTGTTATTATAATGCCGATAGGTGAGCATGATATGCATACAGTGTAGATAAACCATCATACAAATTAATTATATGAAATAAAATGCATTGATTTCAGGCTTTACTAGGAGCCCAGTTGGTGATCACTTTGATCATGGCTAGCTTTTTACAAAAGCTTTCTCCACATTTCTCCTTGGCAAGATGGTTAATTTGTTACAGGTATAGGGAATGTTTGTATGTATATGCGTGCCCCAATTGATTCATGTAGTAAAATAGTCTTAATAATTGGTCATCTATGATTCACATAGACTAGTACGATATGTGCATCCAACTACAGATGAGCTTCGGCAGTTAGCAGGGATACCAAACACATTACCTTCTAAAGGCAAACATAAAGGCAATAGGTAATTATATGTGTATACTTCACTAAATGGGTCAGGTTTGGTAATGTACAAATTGGTCAAACAAAAAAATTAATTTCTAAAAAAGTACTGCAGGCAGAATTTAAAATCTGAATTACATAGATGATGATTATAACTAATGCGATAAGTGGCAGTTAACATATATTGTTGCCTAAATTATATGACAAAGATGTACATAAAACTATACGAATAGTCAGCTAATGGAAACATTCACTTTGTATAATTTAAATTGTAATACCTGAGCATCGATCTCAGGTTATTTTTCTACCAAGCTTATAAATCAAAGAATCTTAAAGACTGTGTACTTTATTATTCGCAGAAGGTCGAATGGTCATCTTAAAAAGGGTGACGAGCCATTTAAAGTGCCACGCAGCATGGACATCCAGTTAGAATCGGCTAAAGTCGAGCCAATCGATGTTATGCAGCTTCATTTTTATTCGGAATATCAGTGGTTGCTTGATTTTTCCGTTTGTGCAGTCATTGTCTACATTTTGACAGAGGTATGATGTCAGTCTTTTAAATTGAAAAAAAATTTTGACTGAAATATTCATTGTTGACTATGAATTGAATAAATGGTCAACAGCTTCTGATTTTGTTTGACTACACATCTAAGCAATGGCTTATTTTCTTTTTTTTAGGTGTATTTCCATTTTTTACCTGGAAGGGATGAATTCAACCTGAGCCTAATGTGGTGCCTTTTAGTGATTGCTCTGTCATTGTATCTTTTTGTGATAAAATTAATTTCCATCAGTTTGCCATAATAATCAAAAATTTTTCTTAATAACTGCTAAAGAAAGGTGTTATACTCTGTCACGGCATTATATTTTAAAGGAGAAGAATCTACAGGCGAGAGATCAATGTGTATTACGTGTGGGTTTTTCTTTTTTGTCCTTGCAATGATCATTCTGGTTGTTGATGAAGAGCTTCTGGAATTTGGACTAGACAAAGGTAACTAATTCAAACTTATTTTATAAGACTTGTAATTTTACAGTCTTTATTTAATGATACCTAAAGTGCAATCAACTTTTCAGCTTACTTGAGCTTTAGCGAAAGTATTTCCAGCTTTTTAAAAAGCCAAGGTGTGAATAACCGGTAAATAATTTTCTGGTTAATATAAAGTTGATTTGTATATTGACACTTGCTCACTAATGAAACTCATTCCTATAGGAATCCAGCTTCATTAATGGGATTTAAGTTAATCCTGGCCTTATGGTGTGGCGTCGTGGGAGCGTTTTTCACATTTCCGGGTTTACGTTTTGCAAAGATGCATTACGATTCTATTAAGTACAGTGCTGATAGCCCGTTTTGGAGGTATGCAATATGTATCAGTGATCATTAAGTTTAAGGTTTACGAATTCTTTTTTTTATACTGCTACCCTAATAACTAATAGCTTTTAAATAAAATTGACTCTCTGCTATTATCTGATATGGATAAGTGGCATGCTTATTTTTATGTAATTGATCAGAATTTCAATAACTAATGTGCTACTTATGGGAAAAATATGTTAACTTAATTTCAATAAAAAAGTCATTTTGTTATTTTAACTTAAATTATTTCCGCTACATTAATGTCCCCCAACATAAGTTGGGAAAATTATGAAAGGGGCAGTTTTTCAACTGATGTAATGTAGAGTTAAGAAATATAATTTGTGCATTGTTCAGATTCTTAATATCTGAAGACATGTTGGGTGTTCCATGATGTTTCTATTTAGTTTTCTTTCCCATTTTTAGGTCTGCATTTAATCTCAGTTTCATCTCACCATTGCTGTTGACCCTTCTTTGGGTCAAACCCATCGCCCGAAATTATTTCACAGTTCGAACATGGCCTGGCATGACATCTACCCTGTATGCATTTTTTCTTTACTTTACTTTATTTAGTTATTTGTCTTTCTACAAAAATATTTTTGGTCTGTCCAATAAACTCGCTGGACATTTTCTCATTTCTGGAATCTGTTGTTCATTAAATGAATTATGCGTTTATTATTCCAGAATGACAACAGAGACATTTGAAACATCACGTTTACTTGCCATTCTCACCGTAGTGTTGTTAAGATTTGTATTAATGCCAAGCTATTTGCAATCATATTTAAACATGGCTCATGAACGCATTGATGAAATGAAGAAGGAAATTGGACAAATCAGTAGTTTGGAAGTTCAAAAAAAGGTTTGGAAAGTTTAATTTCTCCTTCATTTTACTTTTTAATGCAATGAAAGTATAATAATATTTGATCTTAGGTCGCCAGGGTGTTTTATTATTTATGCGTTGTCGCTCTACAATATATGACGCCGTTACTTGTGTGCTTCTTTTTCACTTTTCTACTTAAGACATTAGGTGAGTGGCAAACTTAACATTTACATGTACATGTATTGAGAAAGTTTGGACAACTAAGAGATTTGTTGGTGTCAAATAACCACAAATTTGGTAAAAATACAGATTGCATGTTGATGCAATATTTCTTCAAGCATGTTGACAAGATTTCATATCACCAAAAGATCTTTAAGTTATCCCAAATATCTCTATAATACACTAATCAAAATCTACTGTCTGGGTTCATCATGGTAAACAAGCTAAGTTATAATTCATCGGATTATGCATTTCTAAATTCTAGGTGGATATTCATGGACAAGTTACTTTAATGATGAATGTGTTGATCCAATGATGAACACCACAACATTACCATTGGCATCCCCATTAAATGAAACAGATTCAATTTTGGCAGCCAGTCAACATTTCTCACTTGCTTTTGCAAATGTTCGCAAAGTATTTACACCTATTCTGTACAGAGGAGTTCTGAACTTCGTAACCTGGTGGCTGTGCTCGGTATGGTTTGCGACCAGCACGATCGGGCTGGTGTACCACTCATATTTTGCTGCTCACTAAATGCGTTTGAAACGCTTACCTCTTTCAACTTAAACAACATGGAATGTCAAATAAGTGTCCTACCTCTTTCATATGTTGAAAGTCATTCTCCCCTTTGACCATTGAATGCGAAAATTAGCGCTTTATTCAGTTCCCAGCAACATCGACGATTCTTCTATTTATATATCTGCTATGGCAAAAGAAGAACATGTTAAAGCCAATCTGCAAACAAACGATGAACGATGATATCAGGTGCACTATGACCATTCTGAACTATTGAAGGCAAATTATTATATCGAGTCTTCCACAGGTCCCTTACCAGTCTGTATTTAGTAGTAGAAGTTTAGCAAAATGATTGAAAAATATCTTCTGCGGTTGATGCATCATTGTAATGAAGAATGTGAACGAGTTTGTATTATTAAACAGGACTGTTATAAATTATGTAACGTCATAATTGTTTTAATCTACAAAAGAGATTGCACCATAACACCATAACACATCTATTTTCGTTGTTAAGTAAATTAGTGCTCTGTCCTATGTAAAGTTAAAAAACTAACATCACTGTAGATTTAATTTACAGTATCATACATGTAAACAAATTTTGATTAAAATGAAGTCAGTACAGCATATTTTCTAATATACAATAAAAGGTTTGTCAACCAAATACCTGTAGCAGCTTTAACTTCACTGATTACTAAATTGGCAATTTAATTGTTTTGACGATTTCATTTGATTTAAAAATAATTAATGAAAAAGTCTAATCTACAATTTCTTGCGAGCACATTGTATTCATACCCACGAAAACAAAATAAAAATTTCTGATTGACCTTTGTCCAGCACACGGTATTATCTTACACCGTGGTCCAGCATATTAATTAGGGAAAGGATTTCCTACAAAAAGTGCAGTAACTAAGAGTCGTCGTTCCACAACAGGATAAAGGTACGGTTTGATGCTTTTCAATTGAAGGATTTAAATTCACAAGCCCTGCTCTGTAAATAGGTAGCCTACAGTAGATGTAGAAGTCGATAAATTGTTGATTTTTCACCATGGAATGTAAGAAATACTGTACATATAATCTGGATCGTTTATTTACATTAAGAAGTGTAATAATGGCGAGTTTTAAGACAAATATACATAATTACATATTATGTAAGTCAAAGTACAGAGCTCAAAATGCTTCTATGTTCACTTGAAGTCACATTAGTTTGAATGTTAGGAATGTGAAGGACAACATCACAGTAAACGAAAAGACCAGCATGGTGACTCTGCCTACTTTTACCTAGCCATTAGCTCACATCGTCGCACAGGGGAAAATCGTTCACTTGAGTTACTCACTTCTACTTTACTGAACTAGTTCATCGTTCACTAGTTTGAACCGGATTTAAGTGAATTAGCGTGGACTGTCGTTCACTTACTCACTTGAGTCTAGTTCTTTTTTTCTGTTCACTCAATCACACATTATTGTGTGGCATGCTTCACTCGTTTTGGTGGTTTCAACATGCCGACACGGAGTGATCCTACTGGTCTTTTCGTAAATGGTGGACAACATGAAGCCAGTGCAGAATTAGTAAATCAAACGTAAATTTATGAATAAACCTGAAAATTTATCTATTGACTGAAGCAACAATCACCATAGTTAAATACGTGGCACTTACAATTTTAATCCATGGAGTCTCATGTACTTGCACAATATTCGTAGCTCTTGTTGTCTTCAAACTACATAATGCAAAAATTAGATATCTTTCAGGATAATATTTTTTTGAGAAATCATTGCCCTCTACAGTGAAGGAAAAAGTATTTCAACAACTTGAAAATTGATCGAGTTATTAAAAAAAATTAAGGCGTTGAAATACTTTTTCCCTCAATGTAAATGTCCCTCAATCCATATCAGTCTGCTATAGGCTGTAGTATAGTTGTTGTTATTCAATTTGCACAGATTTATTTAATTTCTACACTATAACTTTGAGCCATAATTTTAACCATAGATACTATAGATTTTACCATTTGCCTGAATAATAAAGTAAATTACATTTTTGCCAAACTACCACAGGAGTATGTATAATGAATTTAAAGAATATTTACAAAATGATCTTTCATGAGTTTTGAACAGCGTGTTTAACACGTGTCTTGCCTGTGTTTATATACATAAAATGTTATGCCCTACTAAATGAATTCAAATAAAATTATTGTAATTTTTCGTAAAAATGCACATATTTTAAAATTATTTTAAAAACGATTGCAACTATCATTTTATGATTAGACAAATACAAAAATCTACCAGACAATGGTAAAATAAATGAAGATTTTATATAATTGTGTGTAGCTGCATAAAATAAGCTAAAATGAAGAAAGGCTGACATTACCTTATTTATTTTTCACTGACTGTATGATGTGTAGTATAAAATATATGCTGCTGAAGACTGTTTTTCAAAACAAAAGAAAAAATTAATATTCTATGATACATGCAGAAATACGATAACTAAATTGAAATCCTTACTTTTAAATCTGAAGGATTTACATCCACAACATTGTGGTCATCAAACTTGAACCACCTATTATGAGGTACATTTTTACATAACGCAGTGTCTTAAAAAAAGAAAAAAATTTTGTCTGGAAAACCGTGGTTAAAATTAAGACAAGTAGCTAAAATATTTGCAAGACAGATTTCCAATAAGAAAGTCCCCTTCCAAATTGGATGCACCGATTATGGTGATTTCTTGTTTCTAAAATCCTGACTCAACCCTCCATTTTGAAAAAGCATTTTTGGGTACTTTTTCTCAACATTTGTCAATTTTATGGAAGTGTTCCAAAAGTTAATGATTACAAAATTTTAACGATGTAGCATCATATAATGCTAATATGCAATTTTCATAAAAAATATCTTAATTGAAAACCTTTTTATTTTAAACATAAAATAAGAGTAATTTACTTACAATGTCCACCATCCAGAGTACCAGAATGATTCTACAGAAAAAATTCAAAAATTAAATAATGTTTAAGAATAGGAAAACAGACTTCTTAATTTAAAAGAATACAAGTTTAATGTCTTACTGTTACTGCATACAAGTTGAAAGTTGCCTTGTTATCCGGACCTTTAACATAAGTGGTTAAATCAAGATTATCTGTAGGAAAGTCAATGTATGTCTGAAGTTTTCTTCTCCACATCCCTTCGTAGTAGAACCTAAATTAAATGATGATAATTACAATTAAAAAAAAGAACATCTTAAGGTTAATTATAACGTTAAAGAATTTTTGTATGTAAATACAAAAATGACCTTTTAAAAAGAATTAAAAGAATTGGAGGCAATTTCCATATATCTATTTTTTTTTCCGTTTCACGAGAGACTTTGCACCGTGGACACTTCCACTTGCTTGATCCTGTCAACTTTTCCTCTTGAAGGTACAGTTTCAAACAATCCTGAAAAAAAAAATATTCATATAATCGGCATATTATTGAGAGAATTCATGAAAATGTATTCACATGTTTCGTACTTTTAAAGAGCATCGATTGCCAGCAGGAATGGGCAATGAGAGAAACATAAATGTATCAAAGGTGGTGGACGTCTTATTGCAGTGGAGGCACCTTAACCTCGATTTGTATTGGCCTTGAAACAGCTTCACAAAAATTGAATTATTCAACAATTTATGGATTTCCCAAGACTTTGATGCAAGGGGGTAATCATCTAGGTTGCTGTCTTCCAGTGACTGCATTTTGCTTTGAAGCTCTTTAGCCTGAAACAAGCAAAACGAAAATAAAACCTCCCAAAAACATTTTCTGAAATGCTCATCAAACATGCGAATATAAAAAAGTAACCTTGGCTTGGTTTGCTTTATTTAAATCTTCATGCAGTTTGTCAATTAAAATGTTTAAAAACTCCTGTGAGTCATGCTGTTCATAGCCAATAAACATTTTCTCGTATTCTCCTATCACTCTCTGAAATTAAATGAAAATAACTGCTGTGACAGAAGCAGACAAAAGAAACTAAAATATTTTAAACATTTTTTTTACAATAAAGTCTCTGGGAGATAGGGATCTATACTGGCCAGTCCATATAGCTCGAATAACAGCTGCAAACTCCTCCACAAGTTCCCCTTGATGTCCAGATTTGTTATTTCTGCAAAAAAATGACAATTTAAAAACAATATTATACTGCATTTGCTACTTTGCATCGTGCATCAATGCTACATTGATGCAATACTGCAAAATAAACCAGCAGTACTTTAAAAAATCCAAAGAATAACAAATCTTCTAAACACAATTTATTCCCTTTGTAATAGCATATTCACTCTTTCGATAGCATGCAAAAAACAAAAAGGATTTCAGCTTACTTGTTTATATCACCTCTGTAATTGCCGTCAATAAAGTACTTTATCAATGGCATTGTGTTTGCCAAACACTGAATTACAGCATTGGCATAGCAAGTATTTCCAAGATTGCGTAAACCAGTAAGTGCTTGACCCTAAAGCGAAATAGTGTATGGAAAGATGTTAAGACACATTACGTGAAATAAAAAAACACTACCATATATATATATGAAAGGGACAAGCCTATTTACCTGTCCTCCATAAACAGGCATAAAATTTCGAGTGGTAGCTGCATTAATTTCAACAAGTGAAGGTTTCACATCTCTATTAACCAAAGGTTTAATTCGCTCCTGTCTAGATACAACTGATGTTGATAAGTCGTTAGATCTTGCTGAAACATTTCGCACAAATGGATCTTCATTGTCCAATTGCTGAGCAATGTTCGGGAAAGACTGAGACCTGGACAGATTTCCCTTGAATGGCATATTTTTTTGATCCGATGGCCCATCTCCCTTCAGTTTTGTGAAGTTATTTAGTATTCCTAAATAATAAAATGTTACAAATAATAAAAAAATAAAAATGTTGAAGAAAATAAAATGAATCCCACCTTTAACGGCTGGATTCGAAATAACTGAAACTGCCTTTGGTGTTTCCTGAAAAGGAAGTGGAATATCATCCTGTTTCTTCTGAGAAATCTGGTCCAACTCTTCTTTTCTTTTTCTTTCTAGCCTTAACCTGAAAGATAAAATAAGAAGATATTTAATGCAGTGAAAGTAAATATTTTCACTGACTTTTAAGTGTTCTGACAAATTTAATCTACCGTTGAACTTTTTTTGCTAACTCTTTTCTCTCTTCTTCCTTCCTTTGGGAAATAATGAGCTCATCTTTTAATTTTTTAAACTCTTCGTCCTTTTGTTTAATCTTTTCTTCCATTATCTGTTTAAGGTTCTCATTTTCTTCCTCCATTTTACAATGTTCTGCATTCTAAAAATAAAAAAGTTCATAAACATGATATTAAAAATTAACAATTGCTGAACTTTATGAATTACCATTTCATGCTGTTTCAATTCCATTTGCTGAATTTTCTCTAAAAGCAACGTTTCCTGCTTCTGAAGCTCCAACTTCATGCTTTCCTCAGCATCCCTCTCCCGCTGTAGTCTTAGTTTAAGTATTTCTTGCTCCTTTTCTAACCTGTGGATCGGTATGCAATCAATCTGAGTATAATATTTCATGTTTTATTATGTTACTATATGCATCCTGCGAATAACAGTCAAAGCAAATTCATGAGTTTTAAATAAGACCATGCTAAGGCTCAGTTTATTTTTAAGAAGTCCTCTGGGTAGAAATTTATACCGGTAACCCAGCCAGAAAATTCCAGAATAACTATTAAAAACCTAACATTTTATTGTACTTGGATACTTACAGCTCCTTTTCCAAGCTTAAACTTGTTTCAACATTTTTTTGACTCCTGGAGACCATTTCACGAATCAATTTTCTTTCACTTAGAGCATCTTCCATCGTCGGTTGAACTACCATTGAAGTAATGTTGTCGACAGAAGGCTTTAACGCACGATTTACAGTAGGCAAAGAGCTACCAACAGGTGTAGGCTGTGGTAATGGATTTGAAGAAGTACCATTGCTTGAAATGCTAGGTGAATTTACCACACCTGGAGTTTCTGAAATGCCATCAGCATGTCCAACGTTTTGGGACTTTGGTTTGGTGGCTCTATTCACTGATGGTAGTGATTTTAAATTGTTTTTCAAGTTGGATATAGGATTTGCATCTTGAATCGATAAATTTTCTAAACCACTGTTAGTATTGCTTAAACTTAGTGAATCTGAGGAAGAAGCTATAAAAGCTTTGTCTAAATCCTCGGGATAATCAAAATCCACTGAAAATTGGAATTGCAAAATATTAGCTTAAAGATAATGGTAAACGAAGTTGATGTTTAGTATTACTTATTTGTGAAACTTACACGTAACTAACTCTGAATCAACTGAATTGATAGACCTTGGCCTTGTAACATGTGCATTAGTAGTCATACTTGGATAATAAGCAAGCCAATTATCAAATCCACCTTCTAGTATCAAAGGTTCCCGTATGAGAATTGTTTTCATGTCCCACTGTAAAGAGTAAATACTATTAAACTCTTGAAAATGACTAGATGAATTCACATAATTGGAACACAAACGAATCCCCAGTACAAATGACAAGTAAAATGTTATGCAAATCTCATCAATCAGGAATGTGCATTCACTCAAATACGTTTATTAAGCATGTGTTTTACTGGTACATTATCCTTCACATATTATTGCATCATACAAACAAATTATGCCTCTAGCTTTTGTTTCAGCTCAATCTCATGGATTCACCATAAAAGAAATGTAAATTAGCTTATTTAAAATTTCATATGATAAAATACTAAAACAGGAATGCAAAAATAACCATATATTTAAGGTCATTAAAAAAACAGTCCATACCATAAATTTCCAGAACAAATTAATGAACAACGTTTTCATGTCAAATTTAATATCACATTTACCATAAACAGATAAAATCTTTCAATTAACTAAAATGGAATATAGATGATTCGTACTAAAATAATTACATATCGAAGTTAGAATCTTTCTTTGAAACATGACTGCCGTACAACAATTTTAACATTGTAGATCACCTTGTATAAGTTTATAAGTTATCTTAAAATTCAAAAATAGTACCTTAAATATGGCATTTTTCAAGGACATCAATTCTTGACCAACGGGTGGATTCAACTCAGAACTAAACCAATCGATCAAAATAATAAATTCAGCTTCTGCTCTCATCTTCCAGTTGTGAAGAGAAGCAGTAGGTAACAATGAGTCCAGATTGGGAGCTGTAATTCTAAAAACAATGATAAAACCACCATTATTTTAGTACAATATTAAACTATGTGTTCTTTTATATGCAATTAAAAATTAGACCAAAGCAAAATATGCCAAACATGGAGATAATATTTGCATTTACTAACCCAGGTTTAATTATATCAGATGGAATATTGATGCTAGACGAATGGCTTATGTGAGACTGTTCATAATCGATGACAGTCCTTGTATCCATTAAAATTACCCGTGTGGAGTTTTCCATCAGAAGCTTGTATAATGACGTACAACTGATACTCCCAGGAACATCAGAAAGCGATTTGGAAACTGCTTTTGCAAAGAACACATTATCATATAAAATATTATAGAATTTGTGTGGGTGGGTGTGCGCATTTGTGTTTGGGGAAGGGGCTAATGATTACTAATGATTATTAAAAAGTATTGGAAAACTTGCCCTGTATTTTCACATCTTCAATTCCAATAACATCTGCAACAGGTTTAGGAAGTTCGGTCTCAGTCTTAACATTCTTTTTATTTAATGCTGCTTCCTGAGATTTTGCTTCCAGAATTTTCTTAACTTCTTCCTCTTCCTTGAGTAACTTGTATCTACAATTTATCGTGTAATTTTAGATTAATTTTTGATGCAAATTAAGAACAATTTATGAGTATGTTTATGAGGGTAATTCGCTGTATATTTCTAGACCATAAAAATACTCCAGTCTACCGAAGCACATAAATTCAGTAGTACACATTTAAACATTGCATATTTGTGGCTCTGATCTTTCTTTTATAAAAAACAAATTGATTTATAATAAGGCAAATTTCTTGATTCAAGCAGCATAACATGAGCAAAAAGTGAAGCACTGGTGGCGAGGCTAATACTTCAACTGTTATAAAGTTACTCTACTCTAGTTTGAAATAAAAAGCTTGGAAAAAGAAACCAATTCCAAAGTCCAAGCATTTGATTTTTACATTGTTAAAAAACCCATAAAAAACCAACAGAAAGAAAAAAACATGGAAAGCTTCATTTTCAGCCTCTCCAGATGATATAGTGTCCTTACATGCATATAGAACATTTCCAATATGATACAGTATAACACTACCTCCTTTCTAAACTGTTCGACAAGTTTTCAGCCCATTCACATACTGTTTTCATTCTGGAAGTTCCAATCATGTTTTCATAATATTTCTGTCGAAAATAAGCATAATGGATATTAATATTTTGTCAACAACAAAGTAATAGAAATGATGCAGGTATAGATATGTACTACCTTATCTTTTTTAAATTCTGGTGAATCGTAAACCAGCTTCATTGCATTCAAACAGCGCATATACAAAACATAACTTTTTTCTTCATCTCCTAATAATCTAAGATCATCAGCTGTTTTATAAATCTTATCAATAGATTTACATAATCTAGAAGAGTAAAATGAACAACATGATTATGCAATCTTGAGAAAAATAAAATAAAAGAGAATAGGAAATAGCAATTGAAAGTTTCATATCCTACCGTTTTGGATCTTTGATAGGATCCTTAACATCTACAAATCCATTCAATTCACCGATAGATTTCCCCATATACAGAGGGATTTCTTTTTTCTTTTTCAATGGCATGGTGTTGCTTTATGTAACTGATGACTAACAAGTAATTACAAAATAATGTATAAGCAAAAGAAATATTAAAAGCCTTCAGGTTGACCTAACATAAGAAAGATAAATATAGGCCTACAATTTAAATAATTATCAAGAATGAAGCTGCATTATTTAGGACTGAATTGATATAATGTGCAACCTTCACCCACTTTTTTTCAAAAGAACCAAACCAAAGTGTTCATCTAATATGAGTGAAGGAGGAAGCAAAGTATGGTACTATATTGTTGTGTTGCGAGTAAAAAATTTGGGCACTAGCAACCAAAACTGTCGTTTAAAATCGGTTATAATGAAAAAAAAAACAAGAAACTGAAATCCTTGGACATATAACAGTCATGATCAACGATTATTATAATGATAATCAGTGTGAATGATCGAATTATGGAAAATTGAATGATCATGAAATGCAAATTCATTTCAATTAAGGTTACAATAGCCTTAGGCTACTCTACAAGGTTACTCAAGTCACATTTTTTGGAGTTGCAATTGGGGCATCTGCCTATTGAGTGTCCCAATAGGCATGATGAAAATATAGTCACTAAATTCCCTCAGATTCTGAAATTGTTTGTGAAGTTGGTCAAACCAATCTCAGAGCTCTACTTGCCAAAGGGTCCCACATTTTATCGTTTTTATGTACAAAACTTTTCTCGAACTGACCGGTAAAACATGCCATTAACTACTTTACAGTACGAATAAAAACGAGAAGTCGAAAGGGAAAGATTCTAGTCCTGGTCAATTTTACCAGGATTGTAGATTTAGGAATTGTACGTAACTGCATTGCTCAGACCCATCGCTTTTCAAATGTTGACTTGAATGAAATGCAAAACCAAATCTCTGACTATCTGATGGTTTTCCAACACCGGCCATCACAAATCGGTGCATTCATGCAAATTAAATCAATGCGTCTACATGTCAGGTAACTGCAGTTTCACATAACCACAGCTTGAAAGTCAGAAACTCGTATAAATTCGAATCACTCAGGTAAATAAGAGATGTGTATAGTTTTCAAAAGGTGTATCGAGCATATATAAGGAGAGAGTGCATGTTTGTTTTGTTTGTCTATTTTTATTGCTGGTCTATTTCAGCAAACGCCAGGGGATGTGCCAGCTAGCGTCATCTACCCGGGAATTTTGCTTACGAAGGGGGACTTCCAGCCCCCAAGAGGGATCTTTAACGTGCAGAGATCAAACGGGATCTACATGGGACCTCGGTTTAAATAAACACTCATCCGAAAGAGCCGCCCCTTCAAGAATTTTTCACATCCTCAAAATTCTCACCGACCTCGACCAGGGCGCGAACTCCGCCAGAGGGTAGAAGCACATTGAACTTTTTTCCAGTCGCTTTAAACTGGTGTCGCTTAGTGGTTGGAAATAAGTTCAATGTGCTCCTACCCATAGTTAGGATCGAGAGGCTAGTCCTTCGACCCTCAGCACCGGCGAGAGTGCATGCATACGCTATCATGCACATACATACAATTTTATTGAGTATAATTCTTAAATTAAAACTTCATCATTCATAAGTAGGCTAACCCGTTTTGTTTGTCGATGATGGTTACTGAAATGTCTACATGCAGCATGTAGGCAATTCGTAGTATTACGATAGTTGGCCTTGAAGAAATGTACAGCAGAAATAAAATTATAATCAGTCTCACGTTCCACCTACAGGATGCATGTACGTGACACATACAGTATATGTAACGCTGTACGTCTGGCAAAATAGAGAATCCTTTGAAATTAACACATCCGCATACACTTGGGCGTTGCCAACCGAATTTTAATGCGCATTGAGGATTATATTGCATTACCTGAAATAAATATTTAACAAGAATAACAACTTATTATTTACAGAAACATACCTTACATGCAGCTGACCAAACATCGAAAGTGCTGTTGCGAATGGTTATGCAAAATAATAACATAACAGTGCAATCACGGTATAATGTGGTGCAATGGCGCTCCAATTTAACACCTTCATAGCGAATTTGATTGGGCCAAAAAGTGTACACCGGGTGTAACTACAAGGTGAGGCATAAGTCTGTTAAATCGGCAC
>JAQGBX010002110.1:0-21672 GCA_034698745.1 Megaphyllum sjaelandicum | reverse complement strand
AAAAGTGACCAGATAACAGATGAGTCACGTTACATCTTGCTTTAACCCTTGGACATGATGATTCTGTACTTTTTTTTGTTCTGTAGTTTTTTACTACGTGTATTACAGTCTACATGTATAACTGCAGTGTACATGTTCATTATTTTAATTTAATTCGGGCATTCTTTGTATAGCGACCACCTGTGTATAGTGACCAACATAGCATGTTTTTTTTTTGGTGGTCACTCTTAACAGTTTTTACTGTACATGTATTTTGCAAAATCAACGAATTTCGCCCAAGTTTATTTTATTTTTTTCAAAACAACATATCCGATTTCTTTAGTATCAGATACCTAGTCCGTTTCAATAAAGATATTTACACGACGAGGCCAAATGAATGCGTTGATCTCAATGCGATTCCTGACATGCAGGATAGCCTAATTGTTACGCCTTGACCTGCACCTGCTACGCCCAGAGTGAACGCATAATACGCGCCCTCTATAATACCTTTGCATAACCACACCCATTACAGTTGAATCAACATAAAATTGCATCCACTTTGGATTGGTATATTCGGAATTCTCCTCTCACGTTTTTTGGTTGAATTAAGCTACCTTCCTTTAATTACGCTTGTCAGTTGACTAATATAGAAAGTTTTTAAAAGAGATCACTAGATGGCTCTAAATTCGCATTTTCGGAGTGATGAAAGTTTTTCTAATTAAAACCGCAATTACTGGTGGCACAGACAACTCGTTATTTCTATGATTATATCGATACCTCCTGCAGTGATCGTGCAAATTTCGTCGATTATTTCGAGTGATTATTGTCTAGCCTAAAGCTTGTTGAAGCATTGACGGCCACATAATCATTTAACATCATTGTCTGTTGGGAATTTTAGCACGTGCCAGATTTGTGTAGCACTTGAGGCCATCAAGTTTCATTTTAAAACTATACTCTTATCCACCCGCCCAGCCTCACTTTTATCAGTTTTTAACGTCAGGGCCAATTCTGTCAACATGAACATGCTATCAAGTTTCCGAAAAGTTTTCGTAGTGTTTATCGACGATTTTGACAAAAAGTTGAAACTTTTTAGATTTATTTTTCCTCTCGTCTACTTCCTGTTATAATTTTCAGAAGAAAATTAAAATTCCCTTTTTTTAAAAAAAAATAAATAAAAATAATAAACTTTCAAGGAACTTAAAATCGCGCACGTTATGATTAACGTGTTTTCTTCTTCTAATTTTGGCTCGAGCAATTTTGTTGTCTTTCCATGTTTATTTATTTAAGAAATGAAAGAATATCATTTTATACAAATTATTTGCCTAGCTTATACGTAGAAGAATCATAATATAATGTTGGCGTTTAATCCATTATCCATCCGTAAAACGATTTCCTACCCATAATCATATTTTGCTTAGAATCGTTCTCATTGAATATCAGTAACAAACTTCGGTACTTATTGGTTCTATCGACTACCGACCACGGAAAGCATAGAAGCTATGCAGAGAAACGTCAGTAACAGTATTTCAATTGTGATTTCCAATGTTTTATCAATTAAATGGTGAGCTCAAACACCCGTCAAGGGGGCTCACGCCCCCCCCCCCCACACCCCGCTGGCCTAACCTAACCTAAACTGGGAACAATATATTTAAATTCAACTATAGAAAATCAAATAGTTGAATTTAAATATATTGTTACCAGTTTAGGTTACGTTTCCCTGCATAGCTTCTGTGCTTTCCGTGGTCGGTAGTCGATATAACCAATAAGTACCCAAACTTTTTTTTTTTTCAACATTAGGATGGGAGCACTAAGAATACTTACTTTAGACGTGTTTCTTTCCGCTTTTTTCGTGGTTGTTTTCAGCTTCGATCTTGTTTCCAGCTATGGGGCGCACAATGAATGCTGATTACGACTGATACATGCGTAAGCATGATGGTCAGTGTGCTTGGTGGCGCCATGTGGTGTGCTAGCTAGGTAAAACACTCCGCGTAAAACCTTGCACATGCGCATTAGCATCTCATGATGAGCTCAGGACACGTTTTTATGGTACATATGGTAGATATGTCTTACAAATCTACTTTCAGATTTCCAAGCTCAGCCTGGCTCGGCTAAGCGTTCTGTGTGCGCGCCCTCATTTAAAACGCATGCAGCGCATTCTTATCCCGCTTGGTGGCACTAGTAGCCTATACGCCGAGTGGTAAGCGCCTGAAATAAGCATTCAGTGTGCTCTCACCTTTACGGTGTACAATTGTACTATCCGGACCTTATGTCTCGAGTTACATATGGGGTATGGGGCTACATCACGTGATCTTTTCATCGAATCAACAGCTATAAATGAACGTGCCACAGCACTGCCTCCGGAGATTTTCGCCAATAGAATAAATGAAATGACACGTGATATATGCATGTTGACGAAATCTGCATATGGTCCATTACAGAGAACTTTGGTCAGGGAATTTTGGATTTTAGTCAGGGAAAAATCAGGGAAATTGAAAATGAAAATCTTGTGGCCACCCTGCACTTAAATTAGTCCACGCTAAATAAACAGCGTATACTCTCTTGGAGAGGAATTATGAATGCTCCTAATGTCAAATCTATGCCAACTAACTGAAAGTTCCAGTGCATTTTGGTTATTAAAATATTTAGCCCGGTCCATTTGCGCAATTAACTAAACTTCAATTCTTCGCAGTGAAACTCGGTTAAAGAAATGTATGTAAGATGCATTATTCTACTGACACGGAGATGTTAACGTTTTAGGCGCCTTGTCGGCGTCCCCGAAAAGTCGTTAATTGCGAGGTATAAAATAATTTTGGTAATTAATTTTTCGGCCAGGGTCTGGAACATGGTTGCTTTCGCTTCATCCCCATCACGACTTTAGCCTTATTTTCCTTTCGTGTTGAGGCCTACGTTAAATGCACCAGCCTGTAAAGTTGTTCTCGTGCGCCAAAACAAAGACAAAATTATACTTCTAAAACGGAGTTTGGGGTTAAAGGATGGAAGGTTAGGTCAACCTTAATTCGTTGGAACCGCTAATGCACACTATAATAGCTGTAAGTTTGTGAGTGGTCTGACATGAAAACATCCTTTTTGGAACCACGAGTAAAGTGGCGCTTTTAATATCTCAAATGCTAACGGGATCATGGTACCAGCCGCTTGAGTTACTAATATTCCTTAATGACATTTAGAGTATGCAATAATCTGCACGTATTCTTTATTCACGAACGTGGTTCAAGGGTTTGGCGTTATTTGGCCATGGTCCATGGCCAGAGTGCCTTCTAGTATCAAATGGCCTGATGGTAATCTACTTATTTTCATTAGTGGGTCGTATTTAAAGCGCGAGACTTTATGAATCAAATTCCGTCGTAGGAGGGCTAATGCGAATTGTAAGACCCAAGAATTACGGACACGTGGCAATTAAGGCAATACAATTGTAGGCTGGTGGTGGTAATAGTCTAATGCTGAGTCTGATGTGAGGAATCTAGCTGTGGACCTTGCAGAGTTGAAGTTACGTGTGGGGCTGAATCACGGGATATTTTCATCCAATCAACAACTAAAAGAACATGCCTCGGCACTTACTCCGGGTGGTTTTCTTCATTGGAATGATTAAAATGTCACGTGATATAAATGCATGCTAACGAAATCTGCAAAAGATCCATTGGAACAGAATGGGATCTTGGACTCTGGAGCGTGAGTGGTTTGTGGGGGTTTCGAAAACAGATTCCACGGATAATGGAATTATGAAACCAAATTATAATTATTAAAAAAAAGATTTTGTTGGGATAATTGAATGAATGATCAAGAAGGGATCATAGTTTGTAAAGGGATCCTGAAACGAATCGCAGGAAAAAATTGACTGAATCAATCCTATCAACTATCGAGATTTTCAACCATCCAAGTTTTACCTATTGCCCTTTTAAATGGGCAGAATGAAATCAGCTTCTTTATTAGGTTAAAATAAAGTATTAAAAAAATGCAGGTATTAATAAATTTAGTAGCCTTAATTGTGATTAAGTAATTATACCCTGGTCGAAGAATTAGTATAGAACAGTTCCAAAATTATACTGATATTAACCGCTATCAGTATGTGTTTTACTGATGTCAGTACAGCCTTACTGACGTTAGTACGACTCTTACTGATATTAGTACAGCTCTTACTGATGTTGATTGAATTCGAGCTTAATAGTCTACAGGCTATTAATTAATTTGAATAATTTTATTAATTTGATATTGCAGCCATAATAATATTAGTAAAGCCAAACAGATATCAGTATGATGAGTAGCTTTACTGCTCATACTGATCAGTAGGATCTACTTATCATATGCTGATCAGTAGTTCCAAATATAAGTACAGTAGAGCTTACTAACCTTTCGGCTAGTGTACGTGTATATTTTTTATTTTTCCCCGTCAAAGACGGGTACTGTTTTCGTAGTAAATCGCCAAATTTGCAGTCCAGACGATCCAAATTGAAATAATGAAAATAATAGTAGGCTCTAATATAATAAGAAATCCACGAGGACCAGGAGTCTGATACTTGTAAGGAGCAGATTAAAAATTTCCGTGAAACTGGATTCCCGAAAATGTCTCTGTAAAACTAACGGGGTTTAGTGTTAATTTATTTGGTTATCTTAATTGCGTGACATATAGTTCACAGATTTCAAGTCCATATTCTGCTTGATTTGTCAGGGCAGTGATTTATAGTTCGTTTAATGTAAGTATTCTGCCAACTTTCGATTTTCAATGAGAAGCTGAGCCCTCGACGTAAGCTTGATAACCATATCAAGGATATCGATGACGCCACTTTTAAGTTTTATTGAGTTTCCAGCGATTGTATTCAGCAGTGATCAGTTTATAGGATTTAAGTTTTTAACGTGTTATTTAATCCTTTAAGCCATTCTGCGTGCTGGTAATCGAGCCTTATTGCGATTTTTAATTAGACAGCAGCCCATTAGATCAATCGATAAGTGCCTCGTGTGACGAAATATCATGGCCGCCGTTGCTGATGGGTCAGGAGGTCACTCATTACTAACCACTTTAAGTGACGCATTACTGAAAATTATATTCGGCCGACGACGTCTCCACGATTATCCTGATGTACGCGTGTCTTAGAGTCGCAGCACACAGACTTGTGCGGTGCGGAACGGCGGTGAACGGGCCAATGTCCCCTATTTTCTGTGTTATTTCAATGTGCTAAACGCACACTCATCGACGGTCTTCGACGGTCCTCAACGGTGTCCGACGGAGGCAAATTTCGCCGCACGAAATCTCGGGCAGTTCTGCGGCGTGCAACGGTTCTGATCCCCTCCGGCGTCGAAATGAATAGAGGTGCTATATCTGCTCTTCTAAAACCCAATTAGCCCACATTTTGTCAATTAATTTTAGTGTGCCTAATTAACTTTCTTCTCTGGGACACCGGCATACATGAAAGGCGCTCCCCCCTTTTTGTTGCACCAGCGTGCTAAAATGCGCTAAAGTTTCTATCTGCTGTGTGCGTTTACCGTTCACACCGCACCGCACAAAAAGTCTGTGTGCTGCGATTAGTGAAATGCACACAGGTTACTTTTTTCCATGTTCAAGTGCACCTTGTTCTTATAAAAACGTCCTTGTTTTTCATATTGTGAGGTCCTGGGTAGCTCTCACAATATTACCATGTCGTTGTTCTTATACGTCGATGCCTCCATGGTCATAACTAGCCTTTATAATGATCATAAAAACATAGAGCCATACACCGCGCATTATGATGATGATGATGATGGTTTACTCCTTTCTAACTGAGGGCTCACTAGTGAGCCAGTAAGCACCTATGTGCGTCTCAGGGTATGGTGGTTGGTGCTCCCTGAAGCAGCGCCTCCAGATGAAAGCGCCACCATTTAAACAGGCGCGCTTTAACTGCCTTCAGGAGGGTGGACTCTGACTGAGTTTGAATTTGATCCAGCCCTAGAAAAGTGTCAGTATTTAGGTTCGCGCAGGCTTGCGGTGGTTGGCCCAGTGCCTCACAGGCCCTGGGCCATGATCAAATATAATCATTGCCCAATAATAATGAGTTTATCAAACTCATTATAATGATTATATGAAACCTCCGCTAGGTGGCGTGGAATTTGGGGGCCACCGGTAGGCCTACATACCAGGGAGCGCTTAAGGGCTGCCGCCACACAGGGGCAGCAAATACCACAGTACTGTATAGTTTATATACATGTAGTGAGACTGTGAAAGCCACGATGGTTCCAGTGATTTTGACCGAAATAAGCGGCTGACCGCGAAGTAGATCATGAATGTCAAAAAACCCGCTAAAAAATTGACCATATCAAAAATAATTTGCTCAATGTTTTAAAAATAAATACTGTAAATTTAATTGTAAATATTTTTAAAATTATTTTTTTTTAAAGTAATAAGTAGTGTTTTATGTTACATGTTTGCGGCAATGGTTGAAATTTAAATTTAATTTTTTAAAATACGCAGAAAATCCATCTGAGTGCAGCCGCTGATGGCAGATGCATGCCTGCGTGTTGTCCAAACGTGTTCGTACTTGTATGAAAGCTGCTCAAACTTGTTTCGTGCGTTTGCGTTAGGTAGACATGCGAAAACATAGCATCGAATTATGCGGTGAGACTATCGGATTAAGCGACTTTTTTTTTTTTTTCGCAAAGGACAGCATAGGAAAAAAAACCGTTCCGAAGGTTTCGACCGAATTAAGCGTGATCGAATTAACAGGCTTTTCTGTTGTTGTAATGAGGAAGAATTAAGTAAAACAAATGCTGGAATGGAACAATATAGTTCCAATGTAGTGAAATTTCTTGTACATTCTATATACAAATTTCCTTCATCGTATGTACTGCCCATGTACTGTATTGCTAATCATATGTCTCACAATGCATGGTTCGTAAATAAACTTGGGAACTTCAAATATGTTTTAACATTGCCAATTTAAGTCAGTCTCTAACTCTAAGCACCAGTTTGTTGGAGTACATTCTGTTTAGCACCGATCGTTGTAGATGGCGCTGTGATGTAATGTACATGTAGATCCGTCGCATCTGTGCCAAACAATTTAATATTACGTGGAGGACGACCTGTCATGCAGCATATAATAAAAGTATACGAAAAAATCAAAATACGCCGGGAAAAATTACCTCCAGAGATTATATCTGTTTGATATACGTGGACGTATAACCTTCGTTACTTCCGGTACCCATTTCAGCCGTCCAAACGGGCGTCCACGATCGTACTCCATAAATTGCTGATAATGCATCACCGGAATAAATCATAAAATAAATAGTCTAGTATATTTACATTATAATTACATGTATGTGTATAAACAAGTATATGCGGTATCCACTGTAAGTATACCCTACATGTACATGTAAGTCGTCATCATCATCATCACCAACAACCATGGGCGCAGTGTCCGTTAGTGACGTCTACGGCCAATGAGGCCTCGTCGGTTGATGCCAATCGTGTTGTCGGTTTTGTAACCGATAGGTGCGCCACCTATCTGACCAACCATCCCCCTGCATTTACCCGGGCTTGAGACCGGCAACAATAGCGGAATACTTCGCTGCACGTGGCTGGGGATTCAAAGAATTGCTTACCTAAAAAGAGAAGGACGTGATGGGAGAGGAATATATACTGTCATGGCCGATTTAATAGAGGAACTATCCCAGCATTCACCTGAGGGATTTTAAGAAACCATGAAAAAACACAATCCCCCTCGTCTACCGAATGCTTTAATGGGGTAAAATAATGAAGTTCTGAGAGCTGAGATTATACTTTTATTTAATCCAGTCTGCATGGAATCTTATAAATAAAAAAACATTGGAGCATTCTGTAATATAGGTTGAGTATTTCTTATCGAATTGCTTAGGACCAGAAATATTAGCATTAGCATAAGCTTATTCCAGGCGCTTGCCAATAGGTGTCGCTTAGTGGTAAGCGTCTGCAATACCACTAAGCGACACTGGTTGGAAAGCGACTGGAATCAGCTTCTACGTGCTGCCCATAAACAGAAATGTAAATGATGAGATTCATCATCTTGGAACTTGACACGAAATTGATTTGTTTTATACAATATTTTTTTAGTAATTTTGTGCACGAAGCAAAGTTGATGTGCATCGAATCTCGAGGGACAGGTGTGGAATTTTCCACTTGTGGCGCCACCTGTACGCCGGAAGAACTGAGACCCAGACGGGCCCCTGAAAGCGCCACGGGGACACGTGATCCCGTCATCCCCGGTGACGTCACTTCCGGCACCGGCAGATGCGTGCGCTCTGCTCGCTGGCGCCGGAGGCCGAGCAATTCGCTTCGGTGGTGGTTGCGGGCACCTCGCCAGACCTTGAACAGGGTTGTTGGTGGCGAAAAGAGTGCACTAACTCTGGGTCGATCGAAGCCCGGGGTAGGCATCCTGGGCACGCCGAGCACACGTGGCCCTACAGCCGCTGCCTCCTCCGCGCTCTGGAATCATGCACGGCGTTTTTCAGCACGGCTGCTGTCGTGCCGGGGTCTACCTTGAATAGCTTGGCGGGGTAACGTCCTGGTGAAAATCCTGCCACCAGATGCGCCACCGTTCCAAACTCGGTTTAACCTAGGGCCCGACCTTGGATCGTAGCGCCCCCGCCCTTTACCTTTTCCGAGCAGCGTAAACACGGGGATGTTGACGGGACAGGACGCGAGACGCTGCGCCCAATTAAGTCCTCATTTTTTGGCGGCCGGCTCCGTGGCCCTTAACGCCGCCCGGCCGGGACTGAGTCACCTCGGGCCTTAACCCGTTCGAGTTCATTCACTAGGGCATGTTGTGAAGGATAAGAGCTGGGTCACGCCGTGTTTGTTCCCATCTGGGCATGGTTTCCAGACCGTTTTCTGGTTATTTTTCCAGTGATGAATAGGGAAAGGTGAATACATCGGTACCCTACAAGTGTCCTGTACGCATGCACTGCGCAGGCGACGTGGCGGCTAGTGCTGAAACGCGTCAGTCGGCGCCATCTACCGTGCATTCCAAGCTACTGCTTTAGGGATAGAATGGTTTTAACGAAAGACTGACTGTGCAAGTGGGGAATATGCAGGACAGTAGGGAATCTGTAGATTAGGAGTAGGTATAGTGTTGGGTAACGGTAGAACCTCTTTTTATAGGAGCACTGGTCATGAAGAGATTGCTACCAGGTTCATATTCAGATTGCTTCCCTCGAAGAGTGATAGGATTTATTTGAGAAGGCTGAAGGGCACCAAATATAAAATGCAATTCCGTCTGCTAAATTGTTTCTTTGACGTGGTATAAGTTAAAAAGCAAAAGCTGCACCTCGTTATACATTTGCAAAGCGTTTGCAAAGTGGATGATGCGTTAGTGTAGTGTAGAATGAAGTGTTGTTGCACTGTAGCGACACCAAATTTGGAGACGCTCATCACAAAGGTGACAATTAAAGGGTATGCCACTGTTCAGATTCGGATTAAGGCCCTGCAAGCTAATAAATCGTTATTCTTTTATTTCGATCCGAGTCAGCTCTTTCCAGGGTGGCCACAGGTCAGGGAATTAAGGGAAAAGTCAGGGGGGAAAACGTGGTCATGGAAGTCATGGAAATTTGTTAGTGGTCAGGGAAATTTTCCCAAATAAAAGTTAAAATGCTTTCCATGCATGCACTCAGTCTGCTAGCTAGCATCTCCATCCCCAATCTTCTTCAGCTATACATGTAAAAATCTAGTGTTTTGCCAAACTTCTCATTGCAATTGTTTTATTTTTCATTATGACAAAAAATTATATGCATTAACGAGTAAGTTTTGGTCAGGGAATTTTGGAGTGTGTGGAACCGGTTGGGAATGAAATGTTGGAAAATAGCGACGTCCAAAACGCTTTCAACAGCGCACCTTCGCTGTGCAGAGTTCACTATACTTTTGATAATATGGCGCTGATGTCAAGTGTAACCTTGCAATCATATAGTGGCACACGTTGAAATTCCGTCGCCATTCCATTCTGTCTAAAATTCAAGAAACCCGTACCTTCTACAGAATCTACACTGTCATCCAAGATAAGCTATAGTTCTGAGAGACTCGTTAAAAATGTGGCGCCATCTATGTGTATTGTCGCGCAGCGAATATCAAATCATCAGCACCATCTATTATGCATGGTGTTTTAGCTTCCAGAAGGACAATATCCCCGTCTTGCAAATGGCCACTGTGTGTATGCATGATTTACATTACAACATTCTAAACGCTCTTACATTGAATTTTCTAAAATTTATATTAGAGGAGGAATCACCTGAAGCTTAATCATTATAATAAGGGTGGTCACATGCATTCAGGTCAGGGAAAAAAGTGGTCATGGAAGTTTCCCAAATAAAAGCAAAAATGCTATCCATGCACTCAGTCTGCAAGCAGCTCCATCCCCAATCCTCTTCAGCTGGACTTGTAACAAAATCGAGTGTTTTGCCAAGCTTCTCATTGCAATTGTTATTTTATTTTTCATTGATATGCATTAACGAGTAGGTTTTGATCAGAAAGTTTTGGATTTAAGTGAGCGATAGTTGAGTTGCTGCGTGTTGGAAATTTTATGAATTGAGGAATATTTTCAAGAATGTTGGTTTTAGAACAAAAGCAACTGAAAGCTACTTGGGAAATCTTATTAGTAATTTTGTGAATTATGGCGTGGCGTTGAACAACCCGCGGGCTTTTAACCTGAAAACCTGCACGTGTTCGCGCCATCTTGGAACCCTAAATTTCAGCAAGGAATGTGGGCATGTATATTCGAATTTACAGCAGATAAATTGTCGGTACGTACTTGTAAATCATCGGCCGTAGAATAAGATTTTTTGGTCCAAAAATTCTTTCCTATACATGGTTTGATCTTGGATTGTGGCCAGATTTCCGTTACCTATAAAAACCCCAGAAAAAATGAGGCTGCCATTATGACGTCACGTTGGGTTCCATCGAAGGCTCGCTTGTTTTTAACCCTAATTGGACAAATTTGTGAAAACTAAATTCAGTTAATGATTTTTACGAACAAAAGCGGTTCATGCACTTTTCTTAAGCTTTGTTATAAATAACAATAATAACAACAGTGGAGGGAAGTTAAATTTTCCCCATTTTTTTTATTTCAAAACCGCAACCGTCTGAGAAATCTAAATTTTTGCGATGTTATTTGAGTCGTTCTTTACTGTTTTTAAGCTTGTTCCTTCCTATAGCTGATGAAATTTTTCCCTGTACATTCCTTGATCATGATTACATGTTTTCGTCCTGTTTGACGACCCGGACTTAAGACTCAGCCAATGAACTGCCCAAGGAAAGAGAAGTAAAGTGCAGGTATTGAAATCACTTTAAAGTTTGCAAGGACGTGATTTTTTTCCAGTTCAATCGACACACTGCTTTCCATTCTTAAAACCAATAAGGAAATTCTTCAAGTAAACGATATTAATTTCCTAGGATCACAACTGACATGTGAATGAACGATCTTAAGAAATATATCTTAGGTTTTCTTCCTTGTCTCTATAGTTCATATCGCATTATGATCATGCATACTGGCACGTGCGTTTCTTGAAAATTCTTTGGTATTCCATGTAGACTAGGTCACTAGGCGTCAGAAGAAGTTGTAATTGCTTGAGAAAGTGATGGTGTGTCGAATAAATGCTCGTCAATTCAGCTGTTTATCGTAGGCATGACCTTGCAGAAGAGGGACTGTGGCGTGCAGAATTGCTGGAGATGATTTATGGTTTGCCCTAGCTGAAGCATCGTAAAGGAGCGTTTTTATTTCACTCGTTTTTTTGGATTTCAGCTGATTTGAGAAAGTTTCCAAATATAGCTGGACATATACTGCTTTTCCCCATTCATTTTGCAGGATTTTTTTGCGCTTTTATTGCTCATCCCTGCATGTGCAGCGCGTGTCCACACATTCAGGTTCATTTGTTTATCATGTGATGATGACTCTTATCCGAAACTACTCTTGGTGGTGACAAACTCGAAATAGTGTTTCATTCCCAGCTGAAAAGCTGCCAGCTGCTTCGGTTTTATTTGATGGTTGAAAATAAATGCCATACCCCAGATTCCTAATCGTACATGACTTGGTGGAATACACAGAAGCTGACTTTTTCCTATAGCCATGTTTTCTTGATTTTCGTCGTCTAAGATCGCTTAGTTTTACAATAACTTACTAATTCCAGTACGTTTGTGTTACTGGTTTTAAAGAATTCCATTATGGCTCCAGAATTGTAGGATGCAATGGAAATCCCAGCGCCATCTTTGGAGGATTGTGTGCCTTGATTTTGTTGGCTGACGGTTGGTGTTGGCTTTTTTAATGTTTTTAAATAAAAATCCAAGTGAGAACGACGTGCCCAGGTTTGTAAATTTGAAGATAAAAACTGCGTTTTCATCACACTGTTCATGCAAGAATGGACTGCAATTATATAATAAATTGGTCCCGGGATTAGCATATCTTAATTTCGAATCAAAGAACTGATCTTTGTTTATTTAATGTGAAACCACTCAGTGACGCCAATGCATAACCGGAACCGAATTCTTGACAGAGTTTGCGTATACGGAGCATTGCGAATGAATGGCTTTGTTTACATTGATTATCATTATTGCTATCAAAACATTTTAATAACGCCTTATCATAATGTCGCAATTAAGTTTTTCTGTTTTGTTTGTTTCCACCCTTTGTTTTCAATCCCTTAATATCGTAAAATTGGAAAAATCTATACTGCATGACCGGTTTGCATTCAGATTGCATTCGCAGAATCATGATTGCTGTATCCGCATCCGCCACAGATCGAACCTCCACCTGGCGGTTTGTTTAGTAAACGAAGCATGCAGTAAGCTGATCGTATCTCCGATGAAGTGTATGTACATTATAATGTGCAGATTCCGTGTTTCTTCTGGAATCTTGTTCGATTTTTGAAGCTATATAGATTGAGAATGTGGTGGTGCAGAACATTAATGCTTTTGCAATTATAGCTAAAACAGGGTTTGTTTATTAGTTTTTGATTTTTAGCTTTGGTCTATTTCTGCTACATTGGGGCTAATCACCAACGACGGGGGATGTGCAGCGCCACCTACCTTGGATTTTTGTCTACGAGGGGGACTTCCACCCCCAAGATGGACCTTTACCGTGCAGAGATCAAACGTGATCTATATATCATCAGACTTCCCCTAGACCTGGAACACCTGAAAAAGTTAGGGAATTAAGAATGACTTATTTTGAAAAAGTTAGTGAAATTCTAGGTATTACTGTAGTCACCATCCAAAATTAATGTTTCCACGTGGTTAGCTCGCGGCTCATTTGCATAAATTTAAAAATTTTCCCAGTACAAATTTGAAAAATGTTCACCACTTTCAGAGGACAAGTTTGCAAAATTTCTGCAGTTTTTGATGATAAATTTGCAAAAATTTCAACAGTTTCCGAGGACAAATTTGCAAAAAAAAATTTATTTTCCGAATTCAAAATTTGTAATATTTTCAAAAAAATTTCATTCAAATTTTGAAATTTAAAAAAAAATTTCTTTGTGAATTGAGAACATTTTTAAAATATTGAATATTGTGCAGTGTCGGTTTTGCATAATTGTAGATTAGATAACATTAGCATATTTCAATTTTGACATTGTCGTTGATCAGGGAAATTGGTTTAAAATCCTGGAAAAGTCAGGAAATTTTAAAATGAGATTTCTTTGGGTACCCTAGCTGTTCTTTGTAAAAACATTTTCGGACATTCCGTAGCCTATACAGTAAAAACTGTTAAAAAAGTGACCACCAAAAAAAACTATGTTGGTCACTGTACACAGGTGGTCACTATACAAAGAATGCCTGAATTAAATTTTAAATAATGAAAATGTACCCTGCACTTATACATGTAGACTGTAATACACGTAGTTAAAAAACACAAAACCAAGAAAAGTACAGAATCATCATGTGGTCACCATTCAAAGGTGGTCACTTTTACAGGTTTTACTTACTGTATGTCAATTTTGGCATTGTCATTGCTCAGGGAAATTGGTTTAAAAACCTTGAAAAGTCAGGAAAGTTTAAAATGAGATTTCTTTGGGAACCCTGCATGTTCTTTGTAAAAAAAAAAATTCGGACATTCCGTATACATATTTAGAGGGTATACAGGGTGGCTCGAAATTAGAGGACTCAAAAGTTGGTCGGCTCGTATACCACGTGCGGTTGTGGTTTTTCAACTTTCGGGACAAGCTACACTAGGCTAGGCCTACTACGTGCGCAGCATTTGTATCCGGAATGAAGGGGGTTCGGTTAAGAATAGAAGATAATGCACTTGAATCGGATTAACCCTTGCTTTTCACCGTGTGTAGTTGGCGTTGAGGGCACCGTGCCAATCCCGATAAATGCGAGGTTTCCAACCTTGGATCGAGTTCTGTTCAGCTACTCCTTTAGTCTCGGTCAAAAACCACCTGGCTCAATTTATTTTTATGAGCCACAAATACATCGTGCGTTTGAAAATAGGCGCACAGCATTGCCCTCTGCTATATTTAAAGTAATTGGAATCAATACGTCTTTGAAGTTGATGCCACTCGGATATTGTTGACGACTAATAGTGGCAATCCTGTTATGTTAATTCAGTCGGTTCGTCAACGACCAGCACCGATGGGACCGTTATCTGATCCACTTTTGACTTTTTATCATTTGATCAGATGAGGTCAAAATTGGGCTATGCTGTCATAGGGCGCCACGCAGCGTGCAACTGTATGCAATTTTTACCAATTTGGCATCTGATGCTTGCCAAATTTATTTGATATATATTTACGTTATACAGAGTACTCCCAGACATGGAAAACCTGGAGAAGTCGTGCAGGGAACTTGAGAATGTCTGGAAAAGTCAGTGAAGAATGACATATTTTTAAAAAGTCATGGAGGAATGGATTATTTTGAAAAAGTCGGGGAAATTCGACGTATTAATGTTGTCCCAATCCAAAATTGTTTCTGCGTGGTTAGCTCAGGGTCCGTTTGCAGAATTTCAGTTTCAGTACAAATTTTTAAAACGTTCTACAGTTTTCGAGGACCAATTTGCAAGATTCCCAACCTCCTCCAGCACAAATTTGCACGATTTTCAACTGTTTTCGAGTACAGCTTTGTCAACTTTCAAACGTTTCCCAGGACAAATTTGCAAAATATTCTACATTTTTCCGTTTTTTTGAAGAGCAGAAAAACGTTTTGAATTTTTTTTTAAATATTTGTATTTATTTTTGGAAAAAGGCAATCGGGTTGTTTTTGAAACTAAAGGCAAATGGTATATAGTGTATACATGTAATTTACAACGTGCTGTTTGTACCTTTTGTTTTTTCTGTGATAAGAAACTGTTTGTTTGAAGAAATGTTTATTTAGATGACGTTATGTTCGAAATATGCATGACGTGTCTACGTTTAGGTAGTTTTCCATTTTCATGGAGCATGTTTGTGCAATAACACATCATCCGTAATTAAGCCTTATGGTTGTAGCTTATTTAAAAAATGTCATGGGTGTAATTTTTGGCATCGCATTGCATAACTTTGTGTAAATAGAAAAGGAAAATGAGATCCATGGGTTTAAATGTTAACAGTTTTAAGCTGTATTTGCACACACAAAATCGCAACACAAGTATTACTTTCTCATGGCTTTTGACAAAAATTTGCAAAGTTTTTTGTTTTATTTTCAAGTGGGTATACAGATGGCACTGTTATAGGTAAAGTCAAAGTCAACATCATTTTCATCAATGTATCCTATTTGATATTACATATACGAATGCTACTTAAAAATAGCTGATATAATGTATTTATTTAGAACATGTTTTTGGTAAATATTGACAACAAACAAGTATATTAAAAACAAACGACCAGGGTTCCCCCAGACCTGGAAAAGTCAGGGAACGTGAAAATGTCTAGAAAAGTCAGGGAAGAACGAATTATTTTAAAAAGGTAGGGGAATTCAACGTATCAAAGTTGTGACTTGTCCCGATCCAAAATTAATGTTTCTGCGTGGTTATAGCTCGGGACCCATTTGCAAACATTTTTAAAACATTTTCTTATGAATTTTCAAAATTGACAGCTTTTTGTCCAATAAGGCTGTAAAAGTTACAAAACTTTTCATTATAAATTGGCATATGTCAAATTTGTCGTTGGGCAGGGAAATTTGTTTATAAACTTGGAAAGGTCAGGGAAATTGAATAAGAAATTTCTGGGGGGAATCCTGACAACATTTGTCTACATTAGAACCTTTTCTCGTATAATATGTTTATTTTCCAAGATGTTTCAGTGGGTCTTTTAAAATGGGACTCCTTATAAATGAAACTCGCATTTGCTCACTGATGGAGAGGGTCACCCCAAATTTAAACATGTGCATTATAAAGGTATAGTTTTGAGCACAAAAAAGTAGCACTTTACAACTTGGGGATTTCCATGCATGCGAGATAGCATGTTAGTGTGCTATTGAAACGTAAACATGTTGTTGTATATGCAAATTTACAATTACTTCTGTTGAATAGTGCTGCGATCATTTGTTCACCTCGTCACAAGGTGAACTGAATGCCATTTTCCAAAATCGTTCCGCTAGATGGGGCTGCTGCATCTGTCCTCATCAAGCATGCATGTGACCGAATGGTCCTCCACGGAGAGGTTCTTAACCCCAGGGAGCCTCAATATGTCAAAGCTTGGGGTCTTTGACTGCCGGGCTTGTTTTGCATATGCTTTTAGGCATATTTGTTTTTGTCCTCGGATCCAAATATGGAACCAATTTGTTCCTTCTTATCGGATTTTGTGTGCAGGACCAAAACAGATCCAGGTTGTTGTCAACCTTCTTGGCTGCGTAGTTCAGGTTGAATGCCACGCCGTGCTGTCAAACGGGTGTCATTTGATTCATTCGGGGAGTTTTTAGGCGAAAAAGCCCACCGGTGCGTTACCGAATTGTTGCCAAAAGCGATTCTAGGAATAGTCGAGCTAAACGAGGGACACAGCCTTTTAATATGCAGTTTTCGGAAGCAAAAAGTCGCCATTTTGCAAAAGGATTTTTGGCACATCAGACCGAATTTGGGCAACTAATTGATGACTGGTTTCCATGAAAACGATGCATGGGGTGGGTCCAGGAGATTGCATTAATTGCTTCGGCGTAACCCCGCATTTTACTTTTGAGAAAAACAGTCAGAGACGTCGTTTGGAATGCGCGCAATTTTGGCATGCTAATTGGACGCGTTCTGGGATTTATTTGTGGATCGCAGGCTTTTCGTCGGATTCTGAGGTTTTGACCTGGGCCATTATGTTCTGCACATGTGATGCACATTTTCATCCTCGTGATTCAATAGTCGCACGAGTGGCCACCAATGTCAATAGAGGTCGCCGCCGATTGGACTGGTGAATTTGAGGTCCCTAGTACAAGCAAAGGATAGCGCCGGTACTCAGATAGAAGTCGATAGGGTAGGAGCAGATTGAACTTGTTTTCAGTCGCTTGAAACTGGTGTCGCTTTAGTGGTATTGCAGACGCTTACCACTAAGCGACTGGACTGGTGTGCTTAAGGACTGGTGTACTTGGACTGGATTAATGTGCGCAAAATCGGCACATGCACTAATTTGGACTGCCAAAATTACCATTCGTAAAAGCTTTGTCTGAGTACCCCTATTATATACTAATCACATGGTTCCTCTCAAATGGTGTCTGTTTTAGAAATCAGACACATTTTACCATTCTTTGTTCAATACCTATATTGGATTTACATTTGGAAAGATATGATTTTTTTCACAAAGTATTGTTTTCTCTGGTTGTTTTGTTCACAGTTGAAATACGTTCAAAATATTAAACAGTGTTGTTCGTGTTTAATTATTCCCATGCATTTATGTAAGAACCGGATTGGTTTCACATGTTACATGTATATTGAATTTTGGTGTACAGAATGGTATTGGCAATAAGAACTTTAAAAAACTGTGCCATTCTTTTCAACTCCAGTTTTTTCACATTGATATGAAATGCGTGTGCACGGTTTGAAAGTGTGCACAGTTTGCCGTATGAGGGCACCCTGTACATGTGCATTTTATCGAACACCTGATTTATGATTCAGTTATATACCTGTTGATAAGGTGCGGCATAAGACGTATGAATATGTAGAAGCATGTGATATTAATGGTAAATCTTAATCATGGCGGACGAGGTACTCACGCCAACTTTTTCCCAACCATTAAAACTTAAGAGCGACGTTTCAAAAGGTGTTAAGTGACGCCAATTGAAACGTGGGCGGACATATTAATTAGGGATTCATTAAAAATCACTTTGTAGTGCCTAAGAATAGAATTGTACGCAGGTGCGATTATTAATTTTCGATCTTCGGGATTTATGGCTGCCTGACCGAGCTTAAATTTATGGTTGCCGTGGGACACGGATGTACGTCACTCCTTGGCAGTGTTGCCAGAACTTCTTCTCCTTTTTATTTTTCCCTATTTATTTAATTCCGAGATGTATTACCACGCTAACAATACTGCGATGGCTTTTGAAACTGCCAAAGTAATCGGACTAGTTCGGCTTACACGGGTATGATGTCAGAATACTGCTTTGCATTGCTGGGTCATTCCTTCGAGGACGTCCTCAAAATTATTTGAAAAATATCCCTGTCAGCATCGAGTCCGGTCAAACTCTTGTTAAAGACATCCACAGAGTTTTCAAATGATGTACTTATTCTGATTAGTAGTAACTTAAGTTGTTTTTAAATGTTTGCTTACGTTAGTATACAGTGAAATCTGTTATCTGTTAATTCCTGTGAAATGCCACAACAAAATGCACAGTTGATCCGTTTTAACATTAATGGGGAAAAGGTATACATGTACTTGGAAATACAAAGTTAAGTGATTCAAAGTGATCCCAGGATAGTGGAAAAACCATGCATAGTGAATCATAATGCAGTTTGCATGATCAAGCAATAGCATTGCCCTAAATAGTAGGACCATCATTCAAAATGACATAGAATTCATAACCCCATTGCTTAACAAATACAAGAATGGGAACTGTAACAACATGTCATGTTTTCCAAAGAGAAAATGCAATTTATCTCAAAGAAGGATGGAAAAATGGTGGTCGTATCAGAAAAAATGTCTTTTGGTGTGAAGGATACGAATCTGTATGAAAAACACGTCATCCCAAACACACTTTGAATCACTTTTCGATCAAATGTTTGTTTTGTTATTGTCAAAGGGTATGTTTAGTGCTACACCCTGTATGATGAAAAGCTCATCTTTTTGAACAACCACTTGCTCACTTATCTACATGTATTCAGTTTAGTTAGCACTCTTATGTTCATGTATCAAGAGTTGTTCCAAAATAACCTTATACAGGTCATGTATATACATATAGACCAAAATCACTCTATAAGGTCATCAAATAATGTTTCAAAATGTTGAAAATCTACACAAAACCTTTTTACGAAACATGTACTGCAGTATATCTCACAAACATCTATTAACTGTATTCGTGAAACTGCTCAAAAAAGTTGCTGTAGTTTCATGAAAGGTAGTCAAGTATACGACATATCTGCACTTTTTTAACATAAGGATAATTGAACGGACGTCAGCTTAATGTCCGTGACCCGCGACTACATGCCTCCTTCTTGCGGACGTCATTTTTGAATGGCCCCGTATAAGCATCAAAACAGCATTTCTGATAAAACTAGAAATCGGAGGTGATGCCAAGTACACACGCACCCACTTTAAAATATAAAGACCTGTGAATGAATGAGTGCTAAAAACAACTTAATTTGCTAGCGCCATGTGCAATTTAAATTCATTGTAGATGTGCCAAGTGCGCTTTAATGTACACTACGCCAACGGTTTGCAGGGTCAAATCTTCCGGAATAGATGGCGCTGCAGCGCCCTCTTGAGAGAGAATTTTAAGCCTTTGAGTCTTAGCGTTATTTTCGTTGCGGAAATGGAAAGAACATAGCGACAACACCCAGGCTGCCTTGTCAATTAGTTCATATTCGGCTATTTTGTGTTTTATTTTTAGATAAAGTTGCCAAATCGCAGTCCGCGTGTTGCTAACTGCTAGGGAATCCTCCATGGGTGATGTCACGTTTTTCTACCCTTTCCCCTTCCTAGTAAATGATAGGATGAGTTGTCACCTCATTCTGATGTCAATTTTTTTGATCCATTGGCGAAATTGTAACTTCCCTTTTAAATTCCGAAAATCTGTGCATAAATTGTTACGGGTTTTCCCCTCTGCGGGCTGTTCTAAGAATGAAGTGATTGGCGAATGGGTTACCAAATATTTACCTTGCTTGTTAAAATAATCATGCTATTTCAGATTAGCATTCCCTGAAGCCTTAATCCATAAATTTTAGTCCTGCCACCACTTGTACAAACATCCTACTTTGTAGAAAAATTTACAAACAAAAAAACTGCCTTAATTTTCTCAGCTAATATTTATTTAATTTGATACACAACTAAGCAAATTGGTAACTACATGCATGTAGCTATTCTCCCGATCGATATCTTCGATATTCCCTTTCTCCCAACGTCACAAGGGCACGTGACAAATCGCTGACATGCCCTTGTTTGCGCAGAACGCCATATATGGCCAACCCCTTGTAACAATTATTGCTGTAGTGAATTCCCAAAATCAGATTGATCACGAGGTTGAGATAAAGCGAGAAAATTCCAAAATCGTTTAGTGCGACTCCATTGTGGACATTGTTGTTTTTCATGAATCAATTTATAACCCTTGCTGTCAATTTAATCTATACAGAAACGCTGGTATTGTCTGCCACAGGTTTGTTTAACAATCTGTCGTCGCCTACTCCGAACAACGGACAGGAAAAGTTTTTAATCGCCATTTTTAATCTGGGATGGGCCGGTACCAGTTATTCTGTTGGGGAAAAGAGGTACACCCTTATTTAGCTTGTCAATTGACTGTACATGTGTATCTAAATTACATCGCGGTTTTCGTGACACCCCGTTGACCCAAAATTGTTTAAATTTGGTTTTAATCTCTGGTGAAAATTAAAATGTTGTCGATAAACTTTTGCTTTTGGCTTGTGCCAAAAAAGCTATGATATAATTTTGGAACTTTCGTGTTGTACCATCCCTAGTGGAACGTACAGTAACTATACTTATGTCAGAGTATGGAGAGTATGCATGGTAAAGTGATGCCATTTTTGATACTGTACATGTACGATATGTGCAGTGTGACCCAGTTTGCAATAACTTTGTCAGTAACTTAATTAGCTAGTGGTTTAATTTGTGCCAATTTGTTTTCACTGGTAAATGCTATCATTACACGGTCAGTAATAAATGGAATCATTGAACCGGAAAGCACGTGCATGGTATATTTTATTTTGGTCCTTTCAGAACAGTATACGTAGTACCAGTATGCTCACTCGACTCTTTTTAAGGTGGCTTTGCGTTCGCAGCGCCACCTGAATTCTGTCATTATTATTAAAATGAAGCCACGTCCTTATCAAACCGTTAAACCAAATATCCGTATACTAAGCCAATGAACACTAGTGTGCTACCCTGTGGGCATCTAGGGACATCAAAGGAGATGACAAGGTGTGAGCATACCGGTATTACGTACAAGTATACTGCGCTTTCAGGATGAACAATTTTTATGTTCATTTAAAAACAAGAAAATGTAACGAATTTGTCAACCGAGCAAGAAAATTTCACTTTTTGGACTTTTTTTTAGCTTTAAGGGCCGGTTGCACCAACAGAGGTTACCCTTACCCAGGGGTTAACCCGCCATTTAACCCTTGGTTAACCCGCCTT
>JAQGBX010002109.1:0-21675 GCA_034698745.1 Megaphyllum sjaelandicum | reverse complement strand
ATTCCTGACAATTCAAGGTTTTCCAGGCGTAGTGAGCCCTCTAAACAAATTGCAACAATAGCACCGGAAGCGCATCAAACCGATGTTTATACAGCGTTTAAATCTGATTTCCTGATACACTTATACCTGGTTTACATTGAAGTCTGCTCAAACAACTACTTCTGACCTCCAAGACCCAGTAAGCTAAGATGTTCTCGTAATAACCAACACCCAGATAATCAGAAAACAATGAAAATCTGGGCAGCGTGGAAAAACGTGAAGAGGTTCCACGTCCCTTTCTTCAATGTTTTCTCTCACGCCATGCTACCACCAAAAAACCACAAAAATCGGGGGAGTTACTTGCATTTTGCTTTAATACTTTCAGAGAAGCTGTCGTTGAAAATATATAGCTGCTGTGCAGCATCTTTCGTACACTTTCTGCGCATGTTGAAAAACTCGAGAAAAAAGCTCCCATCTGTGCTCCTTCATGAGAGCACTTCCAAGGCCACTACCAACTTCACGCCATTTTCTAGGTGTGGAACCGAGGGTTGCCTACGGTGTAAAAAAGGTGCCCAAAAATGATCATTGATATTCGACAAGCACACGACATTATCTTTGAAAAAAGAAAAAAAAAACCACATGGCCATTCAATGGTAAAAAAAATGACTCGATCCTCAAAGAACAGGGTTTCCCCCAGACATTTCGTTTTCAACTTCCCTGAGTTTTCCCTTGTTTTTCAAAAGGTTTTAAAAAAACTCCCTGAATAATGACAATGGCAATAATTGACAATAATCGACACGGTAAAATGTGTTTTTTTAAATTTACTAATGAAATTTTGAAAATTAGAATAGAAAAATGCGTGAATTTTGAAAATGTGACAATTTTGTATTCGGAAAATGCAGAAAGTTTTGCACATTTGTACTTGGTAAATTTATACGCGGAGAAATTTGCAAATTTCTACTCGGAAAACGTGGAAAATTTTGCAAAAGTTGTCCTCGGAAAACGTGGAAAATTTTGTAAATTTATACTTGGAAAACGTGGGAAATTTCGCAATTTTGTCCTCGGAAAACGTGGACATTTTTTGCAAATTTTACTCGGAAAACGTCGAAAAATGCTGTAATTTAGTCCTCGGAAAACGTCAATTTTTTTTTGCAAATTTGTAAATTTCTTGTAAATTTGTACTCGGAAAACGCGGAGAATTTCGCGAATTTGTCCTCAGAAACTGTTGCAAATTTTGAAAATGTGTACTGGGAAAATGTAAAAATGCTTCCAAATGGGCCTTGAATACGTTGAATTTCCCTGAATTTTCCTGCAAATTTCTACTCGGAAAACGTCGAAAAATGTTGCAATTTTGTCCTCAGAAAACGTGAAATTTTTTTGCAAATTTGTACTTGGAAAACGTGGAAATTTCTTGTAAATTTGTACTCGGAAAACACGGAGAATTTTGCGAATTTGTCCTCAGAAACTAATGCAAATTTTGAAAATTTGTACTGCGAAAATGTAAAAATGTTTCCAAATGGGCCTTGAATACGTTGAATTTTCCAGACGTTTTCAAAAAAGTCATTCTTCGATGATTTCTCGTGACTTTTCCAGACATTTTCAACTTCCTTGACTTTTCCAGATTTTCCCGGTCTGTGGGAACCTTGAAGAAGTCATGGAGAGTGTCGACATCGACGTCTAAGATCAATGAACGTACGACAATGGGTCTTACGCAGACAGGGTTCCCCCAAAATTACAAACTCAACTTTTACAGGTTTCGACACAAATTTCCCTGACCAGGACAGTATCAAAATTGGCATACGCCAATGTTATTCACGATTTTGAAAATCGACACGGGACAATAATACAATATTTCGCAAAATTCTCCAATGACAATATTGAAAACTTTCTAAATTAACATAGGAAAATGTTGAACGTTACACTAAATTAGCATGAGAAAATCTGCCTTCAGAAAATGTGGAAAGGTTTGCAAATTCATACCGGTACTCGGAAAAGGTTGACAATTCTGACAATTTGTTATCGGAAAACATTAGAAGTTAAACAATCTGTCCCCAAAAAGTTTAGAATGTCGCAAATATGTGCTGTGAAAACGTGGAAAAATTTTACAAATTTGTACTCTGAAAACGTGGAAAAAAGTTTCAAGTTTGTTCTCGGAAACCGGTAAAAATTCTAAAATTTTTGCAAATGGGCTCTCAGTTAACCACGTAGAAGCATTAATTTTGAATTGTGACAACATCAATACGTTGAATTTCAATGAATTTTTCATGTCGGATGTAATTTAATGTGAAAAATATTTAAAAAAAATACACGTGGAATGGCATGTAGGCCTACAACCATTTGATTCAACTTTGCATTACATCACTACGGTATATTGATTTTTTTTATAAACGATTTTATAATCTACACAGAATGGTTTTTTGGCAGAACTCTTATGCAAATTAGAGAGCCTATACTCTAATGCAAATTAGAGCAAAGCGCTTCATTTCCACCTGGTGGCGCAAATTTGAACTAATTTTCATTTCTTCGAAATTCTTTTCCCCATGGTCTGAATAGCCTATCAACCAAGTTTCACACACATACAGTAGGTTCACTAGAACGTACCGATATTACTTCTTTGCAAATTAAAATGTAGAAATGAAATATGGTCTTAGCACAGTGGATAACAAATTATTATAAATTGTGAAAAAAAATAAACAAGCATTTGAAAAAAAAACAAAAAAAAAACCTTGATGGTTTACTCATTGGTATGGTCGTTAGTTCACATTGGATTACAGTATACCGTAAGTTATATTGTTAACGAGGTTTGGAAGGTCTAGATTTGGCATTTGGTGATTTCTGGCATCATATACAAATGGCCATGGTTCAAAATTCAAATTAATATCGGCTCAAGTATCAACGTATGTTGCCGCGCGGCACATGAGAGAATAAAAAAATATGAACAAATTTAACTAAATACGTTTCGGATTGCAACAAACGTATAATAAAAAATCTTATTACTTGAAAACATGCACTGGCATGTCTTTGATTTATTGCATTAATTTCAGCTAACATCATAGGAATGTCCAAAATAAGATCAGTAAAACCCCCTAATTATTCAGCGATTCACTGAATTGAGCAAACAGACAATTTGTTGCTTAAGTTTATTTAACCAAACTCAGCGAGGAAGGAATGGTATTAAAATTTAAATATATTCTCAAGATATTTTCATATTCCCACAAACATTTACTTTAATAGATATTATAAAGTGCACGTAGGCGTATTCAATATTTCGATTGACTCCCAATGACTATGATCAGAAACGCACTTGAAGGATTTAATTTAGAATTTTGTGAACATCCCAAAACCTCTCAAACCAGTTACTGCAAATGATTTGTGATATCGACATTTACTCTGATATCAGATGAATTGATTAACCAGAAGGTCCCCCAAATGTTGGAAGTTTTATAACACAAGCTTGAATGATGTTACACATAGCAAAAGTCAAATCAAATTGGAATTTTTCATAGATTCTAGGCGTATCCTATTCGCTAGTGTCCAGTAAATAAAGAGGGCGCTGCTGTCAAGCCAATATGGCCGCCTCCTGTAGGCTGTAGGGACCGCAAGGTGGCAGATAGATCGCTGGCGCTAGCAAATAGTTTTCAAAAGAATGAACTTATTGGGTAACCATGACTTAGATTGGATTTGTAGGCTTGCTTGCCCCATACGTTAATGCTAAATTAAACTATGAATGGTATAGAAAATGGGCACAAGATGTCATCCAGTTCGTGGGCGTGGCAAATATTGCTCGGCGGCCATTATGAAGCATATTCGATGTTGGCTCCAACTCGCTCATTCCACAGCTTCTAATTACATGTATACACCTATTGTCTGCATGTATATAGTATTCGCAAGGGCTGGCTCAGCCCAGATCAGACATTTTAGGGTACTTCATAATTTTAATGTGGTAACTTGCACATGGCGTCACGCAATTCGTGGGCGTGGCTAATGTTGCTTGGTGTACATTGCGGGCATGTTGTGGGGTACCGTACATGAATCTGAGAATCATGGTGCTAATAAGGAACATCTATCATTCTAAAACTAAGAAAATTCCTCATTAGATAGGCCTACTATCACTTGCCCATGAATAGATTTTTTATCCAAAAGTAGATATTTTGATGCTGTTTTGCCGCTACAAATCAAAAATTGTACAAATTTTCTCGTTTATTTCTAAATAACTAACTAAATAAAGGAATAGACTAATGCAAAATTATATAAGTACCCCAACATGTCTGATCTAGGCGGAGCCAGCAAGCGTCGTCTGCTTGTGAAACTTATCTATAGTCAAGTTGCACGTGCAGATGTGCCGGCATTTTTGTTCCATGCATCATTTGGCATTTTTCCTTTATTTCATTATTTATTCACAAATAAACGAAAAAAAAAAGCATAAAATTTTTGCTTTGCAGTGGCAAAACAGCATCAAAATATTTACTTTTGGCTAAGTCATAGTAATCTAGCTATGCATTTCCTTGATTTTTGGCATGGTAAGGTTAGATGCCTCTTGTTAGCGTTTCGATTTTCAGTTTTACATACCCCCACAACTCACCCACAATGTCAACAGAGCCACAGTAGCCACGCCCACGAGCTTCGTGACGTCATATGCATGTTATCTGTAATGCTTTGCCACTGAAATTCAAATAATCCTTAAATTTATTTATAAATAATCATCAAAAAATGGAACAGCGAATGCACCTGCAACTTGATTATAGCAAATTCAACCATTTTTTTCCGCATAAGAAATCGAATATGCCTAGTGATCACAGACTTGGGTGATACCCGCTTAAGTCGTCTGCTTGAGAGAGCTATTTCTATAAAACATAGTTTCTTTGCAAGCATTCCCGTATAGCCTAAACATCATCAAAGTCTAAAGTGAAGTATCTGTGACATGGTAGAACACTGCTTAATATCACACTGAGAATCTGTTGAAATGCTCACTGAAACTGACCAACATCATGCAATCATATGCGAAATATCAAGAAGAATACATGCACTCTAAAGAACATTCCATTATAGTATTAAGAATGATAAGTGTTTGGTTGGCCACTGTAGACAACCCAGCAGATGGCATAGCCTCTTCATTCCTTCATCCTGCTTTATAACTGTCAAAATAGCAGGGCACAGCAATGTTTATTATTTCTAGAACTGGCTGTTTTGACCATTGAACAACACCGCTTATTGCCAGTGTACAGTAATCCTATTAAGCATGTTGTGATGTTGTATCATGACTAAACCAACAGATCGCATTGGTCAGGAACACAAGCATGCTTTATGCGAGGGATGTAAACCTCTCATCACAACATGCCTGGTAGGACTGGACTGGAAGAAGCTACCTAGACGACAAGACTAGTGTCCAACTTTGAAGGGGCTAAAATCTGGAAAACAACCGCAATCGTTACTATGTTAGCCTCTAGTTGGATAACTTCAAAAACCCTTCATCTAAAAAAACTAAATGCTTGTGCTTCTAATGGGTCTTGAAGGAACAATCTGCTGAACAACACGTTTTGCAAATTATGGCGTACGCAAACATTTCCCAATGAAAATAATCAACAAAAATTAGTGTGAATTACCAATGAATGGTTATCGTAGCCAACAAAGAGCACACAAGTTTGTTTACAAGGAGGTAAAAAGAATGTTTACTGGTGACAAACGTTGCCACTAAAAGAGATGGAGGATGGGTAGGTGGTCGAGTTTTAGGGCGCAACTGTTTATGGTTAAAAAAGCGTGAGAGGGAAGGCAGGGAGCATGTTAATGGCGAACTTTTAGATGAACTGGCATGGCATACACCTAAAAAAACTCTGGAAAGCCAGGAAAACCAAAGTCAGCTCAGCCGACCTGGATTTCGAAACTGGTCTCCCGAATATAAGGTGGGATGCTTCTTTACTCAGCTTGGTATGACAAGGGTCATGGGGAGAGAACGTTACACGGGTGTACGTTCCGACCTCAGATCGGCGATTGGGTTATCCAACAAGTTCGTGCACAATTTTAGACAAATCACGAAGCTACGAATCAGGAAAAACGCTCTCGGTCGAGTCTTTTCCTTGCTTCAAGCAGGTTTTGGGATTCCATTTCTAAAAAAAACTGGTTAGTTTAATCTAGAATCTGAAAAATCATCGAATCAATACATAAAAATGCACCTTCATCGAGCCGACTGTGGAAAATGGGAATCCAAAGGTTGAAGCAAGGTTAAGGCTGCATGCATGGCGGATGTTTATTTGTATATTGTTTATTAGAAATTGTTAACCGATGCCTGCATGATTTTACAAGGTCACGAGCTTTGGTCGCAGGAAGATCTGCAGGCCGGGTGGAAAGAACGACCCAGTTGAAGTCAGGGAGGCACAGTGGCGATCCATTTTTTTGGAAGATGCATCATTGCATTCGTAGAAAGATCTTTCAGAAAAAAAAATAGTTTAGTACGTTGGGATGCACCGTGACTTCCCTGCCAAGCTCCTGACCTGCCAGTCTGTCGAGGTTCGTAATGCCTTGTTCGTACGGACACCTAAATGTTCATTTAGCTAAGAGAGTCACCTAAAAGTCAGTTAGGAGAGTAGCATTCTAACTCTCACATAATTCCACAATGGGCGACTATCCATTGCTTAGGGATAAAAGACAATATCATGGCAATTACTGTACTGCATAGTGTGACATCACAGCCCATTACAATCACTTTGAGTCTCTTAACTCCTAGCTAAGAGAAGTTTTTTTAGGAGAGCTGCATTCGCACGTTCACTTAGGTGACTTTCTCCTATTATTTTAAGACTTAGGAGACACTTAGGTGTCCGTGCGAACAAGGCTTTAATCTCCATGATTCGGAATCGTGTGCAGATGCCAAAACATTGATGTCGAGTGCGGCACCAGAACTTATCGGGGCTAACCAAAAGGCACGTACGGCACACACTCTCTTACAATAATATTATTACTCAATATACAGCATAGGTTTACCTTTGAACGGGGGTAATTGTTGCAATTCGACGTCGCTACCCGACCGATACCTGGACGATCCCTGAGATTTCTTTTGTTTCCTTTTCACTGACCTTTTCGCGAAAGGGTCTATCTTGTCGACAAACGCATTTGAAGACATGATTTCGTCGGATCTATTCGCGAGTTATTAGTTTGATCCTGGTACGAAGGAGCTGCTGGAGCTGCAGGGATTGGGCGGTACCCTAGGAGACCGTCTTGGTAAAGGCCTGGACTCAGCTGCATAGGCTGCTGCTAGCAAAAGCCACTGGTCAAGTGCATTCCGGGGCAATTTGGACGCGGAAGTTGAGACGGTCAGACGCAGCACGAAACGAGCTCGTTATTCCCCTACGATCTGATCGTTTCTGGGCGTGTTTTTCACCTTGGAATCAATCTCGAAAATTAAGCCTAAATCTGTTAGCGGCCATTCGGCTGACAGTGGTGATAAGCCTTCTTGCAAGCTTTTCCATCAGCCATTCCCTATTTACAATATTCGCAACCACCAAATGTTTCAAGCGGGTTTCGTTCCCATTTCACGCATCATTCGCTTCTTGTCCATATCCCGGCCAGCCGATTCTTGCTTTTCACGATTTCGAACGAGTAAATCCTAAAAACTTATAAAGAAAATCCTCCCGAGTCGAAAAAACAGGAACCGTGCAAAATTTTTAGGCCACGGATTTCCACTCGCTGAAAATAGTCACAGCTCTCACGAGTCGCGAGATTCTCGCGCTTCCGATGACGTCATTCTGCGTTTTGCACGCGGAACCGGCTCGCGATTTGCACGTGGATCTGGGATTGGCGGCAAATACGAAATACGAAGACCGGTTTGTTCGTGCGCGTAGATTCGAAAATAAAGAGTACGGTAAAACCTGTTAAGAGTGACCACCAAAAAAAAAAAAAAAAAAATGCAATGTTTCACTATTGGCGAATTTCACTTGTCCAAAAAGAGTACACTCGGAGCACCCGAGTGTACGCTTGTGTACTCCTGGAGTGGCCCTGGAGTACACTCGGAGTACCCTTTTTGGACAAGTGAAATTCGCCGTATACATCTAATGAAATATTTCTGTGCGTGCCCCAGTAAATAATGTTCGCACATATTTTTTCGGATATGCAAAATAAAAACGCATATTTCTTCTAAATTTTTGACGCATTTAATAAATATTTATTATATATTTTTTTGTATAAATATGTTTGTAATAGGAAATTAAAAACAAATTTTGTTGCTCTTATTTATTTTGTATTTAATTTGCATATTTGTAAAAGTTAATAATGTTTGCACACATTTTTTCTTTATGCGAAATAAAAACGCATATTTCATTAAAATTTATGACGCATTTAATAAATGTTTATTATATTCTTTTGTATAAATATGTGATAAAGAACATTAAAATAACAAATCTTGTTGCTCTTGTTTATTTTGTAGTTAATTTGCATATTTGTAAACGTTTATAATGTTCGCACATATTTTTTCCGGTATATATATGCGAAATAAAAACGCATATTTCTTCTAAATTTATGACGCATTTAATAAATATTTATTATATTTTTTTGTATAAATATGTGTTTAATAAGAAATTAAAAACAAATTTTGATACTCTTATCTATTCTGTATTTAATTTGCATATTTGTAAAAGTTAATAATATTTGCACATTTTTTTTTCGGTTATTCGAAATAAAAACGCTTATTTCATCTACTGTAACTTTATATATTATACTTTTTTTGTATAAATATGTGATAAAGAAAATAATAATAACAAATCTTGTTGGTCATATTTGTTTTGTATTTAATTTGCATATTTGTAAAAGTTAATAATGTTTGCACAAATTTTTTCGGTTATGCGAAATAAAATGCATATTTCATTAAAATTTATGACGCATTTAATAAATGTTTATTATATTCTTTTTTATAAATATGTGATAAACAACATGAAAATAACAAATCTTGTTGCTCTTGTTTATTTTGTATTAAATTTGCATATTTGTAAAAGTTTATAATGTTTGCACATATTTTTTCGGATATGCGAAATAAAAACGCATATTTCTTCTAAATTTATGACGCATTTAATAAATATTTATTATATTCTTTTGTATAAATATGTGTGCAATAAGAAATTAAAAACAAATTTTGTTGCTTTTATTTATTTTGTATTTAATTTGCATATTTGTAAAAGTTAATGTTTGCACACATTTTTTCGGGTAATGAAAAGCCGGATTTTCTCGTCATTACTTGGGCGGGGGAATTTGGTAATGTTCGAAGGACGTAGGCTACGTGGTTGTGGATATCGTCATTAGTAATCACAATGCAGGTTGCGCGCATCATTAATCCTATCATTAGTATTGACTACGTTGGTTCCCTCTATCGTTAAGTCTGTCATTATTATTGGCCATGTACGTATAGGTTCACCCACATAGAAAATACCCGTATTTCCATATGTGTTTCTAAGCAAAAATAGTCATTTCAAGGTTGAAATGTAATGATCATGCATCAAGCGAATGATGCAATATTTTTGGAGGTGAGACTACATAATGATTTTTCGCAATCAATATGCCCATGCGCGTGAAATTTAAATAAGAATGTTGTCTATGGGGGCTATAGATACATGGTCAATACTAATGATCATATTAATGACAGAATAAGTGATGCGCGCAAATTGTATAATCATTAGTAATGACGATATCCACACCCACAAACCGATTTACCAGACCCCATCCCAGTAATGATGCCGAAATCCGAATTTCCATCATTCAATCACATTCATTCATCAGATCATTCAATTCAATCACTGGCCATCATTCCACATTTTTTCACAGTACACGATCATTTTAATGCCATTCTCAGAACGTAATGAAAGTAATAATGAACGTTTGCAGTTCCCTATAGAATTGGCATCAGGACATTTCCAAGTGTTGTATTAGGACAAGCATGTCAGTCTGCTTGTACGTTTAATTTGAAACCATATATCTGCAATAGTTTTTTAATTTGTTACCCCCCCCCCCCCCCCAATCCTAGTTCGCTCTAAAGGTAATCCTCGTACTGTCGTACACCTCTCGCGAGGGTCCCATAAAACTTTAAAAATACTACAGTATAGTTAAAAATCTTTGTTCTTAAAACAAATCAACTTGACAGACAGGTTTTAAGCTACAATTATAACCCTAAGTTCAAAATGTCGTTAAAATTTATAAAACATTCAAAATTTTATCTTACCTTATTCATAGTACAGTTGTTCATAACCCGAGTAACACGGGAAAATTAATTAAATTGCGATTTTGGGATCAATCATGGCCATACTACTTAGTCTGATTTAAATTGTATGATGATCCCCCCTGCCACATGGTACTATATACTGACGGCAGTGTAAAGAATTGAATTGAATTAAACTCAGGTATCCCAGCCACTTTTATCTCGACTATATAGGATTTATAGGATATTTTGCCCCAAAAAATAGGACAAATATAGGACATTTTTAGGAAAATTAGCGCATACACCATTGTCGCGAAAAACTATTCAGGATTCCCCAGAAATTTTATTTTCAACTTACCTGACTTTTCCAGGATTTAAAATAATTTCCCTGACCAAGAACAACGTGAAAAATTGACATAGTTTGCAAATTTGACACTGGTAAATATTTTTTTAAATTTACTAACGACAATTTTGAAAAAATTTAAAATGGGACAATTTTGTATTCGGTAAATGTTGAAAATTTATACTCGGAAAAAGTGGGAAATTTTGCAATTCTGTCCTCGGAAAACGTGAAAAATTTGCAAATGTTTCCTCGGAAAATGTGGAAAATTTACAAATGTTTCCTCGGAAAATGTGGAAAATTTGTACTCATAAAACCTCGAGAATTTTGAAAATTTGTTCTCGGAAAACGTGAAAAAGTTTGCAAATTTGCTCACAGAAAACAAGGAAAAATTTGCAAATTTCTCCTTGGAAAACGTGAAAAAAATTGCAAATTTGCTCACAGAAAACAAGGAAAATATTGCAAATTTCTACTTGGAAGACATGGAAAATTTTGCAAATTAGTACTCGGAAAACGTGAAAAAGTTTGCAAATTTGTTCACAGAAAACGTGGAAAATTTTGTAAATTTATATTCGGAAAACATGGAAAACTTTGAAATTTTGTACTAAGAAAACACGGAAAATTTTTCAAATTAATACTCAGAAAACGAGGAAAATTGTAAATTTTTACATGGAAAACGTAGAAAAGTTTGCAAAATCTGTACTCCGAAAATTTCCCTTTTTTGAATGGCGAGACATTTGTTTCTAGGTCATTTGTAGACCAAACAATAGGCCATGAGGATTTTAGGCCCTTTTATAAAAGAAATATGACAAAAATATAGGATTTATAGGACAATATAGGATTTATAGGACAGCTGGGATCCCTGCATAACCTTTCTTCACATCCAGAAATGTTAAAATTTCCACAAAACATTTTACAGTACTGTACTGTGATAAGAAATACTATATGAATGTACATTATTTCTATAGCCAGTATAAAATTGCTAAATCGGGTTAAATTTACATTATCAGAATATCTATTTACAAACTGAATATCTGGTCACCTGATAATGGTTTTACAAAAAAGAGACTTAACACATTTCAAGTTTCATATGTCTGATGGTGGGTGCACAATAGAAATTCTGCCCCCTAACACAATTATTGTAAAAGAATATTCAGAAAAAAGAAAAATTTGGATTATAGGTAATGAAAATACAAGAAAATGAAAGAATTCGTAACAATTTTATCGAAAGATTAGATAAAAAGTTACAAAAATGATTGAATAAGTACTGAAAAGTAATTTTAAACAGGCTACAAAAATCATCATACAGATTATGATTTTTATTTTGGTTGATTTCTTTATAGTCAAGCGCTGTCTGTGTCCTTAGATTAAGAGGGCTTAAATGTTTGAACAGACTAAATAAAGACACACTAGGCTATGATCGAAACGAAAATCATTGTAAATTCCAAAAATAGACCTTTGAAATTGTTTCCTGTAATCTTTTGCAGTCTAATTTCTTGACTATTATTTTGGATGACAGACAATCAATTTGAGCATTATGGCGCATTCCAATCGTCAATCTGGTGTGCACCGGTGTAGGCTACAAGGTGAGGCATAATTCTGTTAAATCAGCACTATTGCAGGAAGTAGGCGCAACAAGACTTTACAGACTTATGCCTCATCTTGTAGCCTACACAGGTGCACACCAGATTGACGATTGGAATGCGCCAATAGGACTTGGGCACTATGTTAAGTGATTCCCAACCTTTTTACACCTTCGGACTGGTACAAATTTGGACAAATATTTTGCAGACCGGTACAAGGCAGAAATTAAAACCATCATTTATACCTAGTATTTTGTGCAATTGTTTTCAAATGTAATATTTAAAAATGAAAATCGTATAAATTTAGAAAATAACTCAAAACTGAGCAGGGGGAAAAATGCAAATAAAAGAACGTTTTGAACTTTTCAGAAAGCAATGCTTAATTAAAATAACGTTATCTTTGGTTTATCTAACTGGATTTTATAACGGACATTGCTGGAAAAGTTCCCCAGACAAATAATAAATACTGCATTACAGCTAAATTATAAAGTAATCTTAATGCATAATAACTGGCCATTATTAACAAAAACAACCATTTAGCCGATTGTACCAGCCAAAGGATGGTGGGTAACCAGAATACGGTTGATGGCAAATATTACAAAGAAGCGTTTTAATTTAGCCTGAACAAGGACAGGAAAACATCCAATTTATTACCCACTTGATAAGAATCTCGCAAACCTTTGCAACCACAGATTCCAATAATGCTGACATAAATTTTTGTTTAGAAAATGAACATGCGCTGGCGACCCAGAAGGATAAGCAACTACGACCAGCACTTCAGATACCTGAATTGTGAGAAGCATAAAACAAATTAGAAAATAAAATGTTTGGTTCTTAGCGTGTATCAGGAATTAAGGAGGTACAACTTACTTGAAAATTGAGAATTCCAGAATAATTCAGGGCTCCAAGGTAGGCGGCTGCTTGCAACGGCTTGTCATACAAGTCATTTAAACGAGGTTTAGGTCGCCGAGATGTCGTCCATTCAATTAAAACATTTGTTCCCCTAAACGGAAATGAATAGGACTACCATCTTTTTTTCAAATATACGTTGAATATGTGCTCATTAAGTTTCTGCAATCATTTTTATTTAAAAAAACGGCTGTATGGATTTTAATAATGAAATTTGGTAGAGAAATACATCGAAACGTAATGAATTATTCAAAAAAAAAAAATCCATCTTGAAAGATGCATTTTTTCCATCATTCCGACAGGGAGTGTATGCCTCGCTCAAACAACGTTTAAGCTAACGCTTCCAAATCACAATTTCTGACAGACATTGGCACTTCTCTGAGCATCTTTCACAGTTGTCAGTCCATTTATGAACTTTTCAATCCACTCAAAGACCGAACGTTTCGACATTACAAGGACCCACGGTGCTAGGACCATTAACATTTCACACAATTCTGCTCCTCAAATGCTATCAAAACTTTAAAAAACGACCAACAGACTGCTGCTGTTAAGCACATGCAATTTTTTAAACATATGTTTTTATGTTAAAATATGTTCAGGAATAATGGAAAAAAATGTTCAACAAATTTCATTAAAATCCATACAACTGTTTTTTTTTAAAAAAAAAAATAATAAGCACCCCTCTTAGAATACTCAACATATTTTCAAAATCTGGCCAAATTAAGGTAAGCTCTCAAATTGTTCAGTTTAATTAAATTAATCTATTGTATTCCAAACCACCAATGGAAAAATGCTTTGACTATCAGCATGGAGTGACCGCTTAAAATTGAAGAAATCTGCAACATTATATTACATATTCTACCTGTAATTGACCACACCATCCAGCACACCTCTATATTGCAGAACAGGATGCTGAACTCGCATTTCCAGGAGTAAGGCTTCTGAAATTTTTCCTAGAACGGGTTGCAAAGATCTCCAGTAGCCCTTGATGCTATCTTCTATTTGTAACTCATCTGCCGACTTTCTAGACAAATAATCTTCTAAGCAGCGATGGAGACAGGAACCCACTCGAAACATTTCTGAAAGCAGGGCAACAGCTAACATGAGAAAAAATCAATTTACCCAAAATAAAGTACATACATGTTTATTTTTGTTCATTGTTCTCTAGTGCAGTGTTTTTCAACAGCTGGTCCACAGATCAGTGCCGGTTGCAGAAAATTTCTGCCAGTCCCCGAAAAATCTCAGAGGTTCGCTCAAATTCTGATGATTTTGAATAACTATAGAGTTTGGATAGCTATCATTTGGATAGCTCAGAAACAAGTTGTAAACTTTTACAATTTTTCTCACTACAAATTGGCAAAGATTTTAACAGGATCCGGGGAAAAATGTGCAAAATTGTCGACAGTTTTCAAGGACAAATTTTCCAAATTTTCAACTATTTTTGAGGACAGATTTGCACAACTTCCAACAATTTAGAGGTGAAATTTTCAAAACTCAACATTTGCTGAAGACAAATTCGTACAATTTTCAAAATTATCTCATGCTAATTTTGTGACATTTTTAAAAGATTTTCTGTGAGTTTTCCAAATTAAGATTAGTAAATTTTACAACATACTGAATATTTTCCAGTCTCGATATTGCAAAATCGTGGATGATATTGCCTTGGTCAGGGAAATTTATTTAACAGCTTGGAAAAGGTAGGGAGGTTAAATATGAAAGTTTTGGAAGAACCCGGATAATGGTTTGTATTTTTACCTTGGCAGTCTGCAAAATATTTTTTCTATTTTTACCAGTCCGTGAAATATTTTTACTATTTTCACTGGTACGCAGGGATGAAAAGGTTGGGAAACACTGCTCTAGTCCCACAATTACCTTGCTGGAATTCTTGAAATCCTTCCTCTCCGAGAGATTCCACCATTTTAATTCTCCATCTTTCCAATATTTTCTGGCTTTCCACGGACATTGTTTTCTGCAAAATTGTTGAAACAGCAGAACTCTTGCTAAGGAGCAATTCGCGAGAATCAACGTCCAACATAAAAGGTTCATTCGAAGAGACATCTTCTCTCATATCTAGAAGTGGGAAAGCATTTAGTTCTTTTAATAAATGCGTTACAGGAGTATTTGGGTTTAGAGCAGCTACGTTAGGAGCACTTGGAAAACTGACTGTCCTCAAATTGTCTCCTTCAAAGCCAATGGGGTCACTGACTTTTTGGGCAGCATTTCCATTTTCTAAGCCATTATCAAAAACCCTTGGATTGTCAATCAAAAATTCAGCTGTTTCCTTGTTTGATGCTCTGGAAGTATTATTATCATTTGGCGCAGAGTTCATTTTGGCCTTGACCATTGCTTTGCTGCTGGTTGTGAGCTCATCGCAATCCTCTGGACTGTCAATCACGTATTCAGCTGTTTTCATTGTTGATTCTCTTAAAGTATTTTGAACAGATGTAGTCGCGATTATTTTGGCCTGGACCGTCGCTTCGCTGCTGGTTGTGAATTCGTCTAAATCTTTGAATCCAGCCTCTTTGATGTGGAAAACCTCGGAATACGTAACAGCCTTTTCGACAGTCGCGCGCTTTGTTTTTAGAAATTTTCTCCTTTCAGCTCCAGTTTCTAACATTGGTCCATACAGGTTTTTGCTCTCCCAATTTAGCTTCTTAATGGTCTCAACAATCTTTTTCCTCTCTTCCAGGTCTGTCATCACTTTTTCATTTGACCACTTCACGTCCTTTTTTAAAGCAAGCCTGGATGTGCAGAAGCTGCGCATATTCCATTGTAGCTCATTCATTATCAGCCGATGTCCTAAAGTAAAGAAATAGGCCAGTATGTTGTTAAATAAGAATGTCATGTCATTTGTCAGGATTAGTGCTCTATTTCAACCTTGCAGCTCACACAAACACAAGAGCATGCAAAACTTTTATTCAACTGAGTTATCCTGACAAATAAATTTTCTTTTTTAAATTTCATTTGTTTGTTTGTTTGTGGATTTTTAACGTTGGCCTATTTCTTCACACGAGGGCTAAACACCAATGCCAGGAAATGTGCCAGCATCACCTACCTGGGATTTTGCCTATGAAGGGGACTTCCACCCCCAAGCGGGATCTTTAACGTGCAGAGTGCAAATGGGATCTGCACGGGACCTCGGTTTAAAGTCCCGCCTGAAAGAGCCGCCACCTAGAGAATTTTGCAGATCTTTAAAATTCTCACCAACCTCGAGTGACCAGGTTTGTTACTGGACAATATCGTAGGGAAAAAAGCGTAACTGCCACGCTCCATTCACTGCAATGGGACACTCTGCGGGCGAGAGTGGAAGGCCTCAGTATGGGGCTTCTCGAGAGATTTACCTTGCCTTGCAACAAAAAACACGTAGTGGAAATCTTGGAATGCAACTGTCGTGGAGGTCGAAGTTATCATTCTAACCCATCGAAGGAGCACCGTGCTCGTACAGATGCGTTCTACAATGGTCGTTCTTTCCACGTGCAATCCGGTATGGGAATGGATTAGCTAAGGATAGCCTCAAACAGAGGAAAATCCAATTTATTGACGATGCTGGGGTCCATCGTGTTGCGGATCACTAGTCCGTTCTAATGAGATGAATTGACTCCCCCTGCCACATGGCACTATGAGTGCTGACTGTGGGGTATTGAATTGAGGCGAGGGCGTAAACCTCTCAACCATTGTCGGCGGTGATTTGATCTGTGATATTACCGATATTGAAATGAAACATTTGTAAATGTGACTCCTCACCTTGGTAGATGGGATATTATGCGAAGGAATCAATGGTTTTAGATTACTAAGACTGAAATTATAGCTACACAATGATGTATCAAACACCCTGAACTATCAGCTTATTTATCTTCTCAATCAGATCCTGTTGCGGAATTTAAACATATGAATTTGTAGAGGTGTAAAGCACCTCAAAAACAGGTGTTCCTGATTTTGTCGCAGCAGGATCTGATTGGGTAAATGTCTTAATTTGCCCATATATCCATATCCATATATCATCAGTGCTAATTAGATTATTTGTAAAACCTCCATGTTTCATGGATTGGTAAGACTGCAGGCCAAACTTGAAACATTTTATCAAATGAATAAAATAATGTTTTAAAGCAATGTTTGGGGATGATACGTTCTTTGAACTGAGTTTCCCACTAATTTTGTAAAGATATATGCACAATTTGATTCACACGAACGGCTGAAGCGTTCAAATGCCAGCCTCATCAATTACTCCAATGTGGTTGATTTCAAAAATCTGCCAGCTTGACAAACCACATAGTCACCATCCAGACTTTACCAAGTCGACCTTCATTTACAAGTCTGATTGGTTTATGAAGAGTAAAAAAAGATTTGATATGGTAAATATGTAAATATAAGCACCGCCTTCGGTAGTGATACAAGTACATTGTACTCAACATTTTTCCTTTTGAGATGATGCAAATTTAAACGCATGATAAAATAAAAGTGCCGAAACCGTCATTTAGCCAAAACAATGGCATTTCAGCTATGTCGTTTTTACTGAATATAGGCTCGTTAAGATGACAAACACCTCAAACACTGTCATTTGGGGTCTCCATAGGGCCATCTACGACGCCCTAGCTGTAAGAGAATTAGATTTAAATAATGTAATTAATACACATTGCTGCAGGTGGGTATGTTCTGTTTCAAGAGGTAAGGGCATCAGCCATAATTCATCACCATCATTAACCATGGGTGCATAGACCGGAGTATATGAGACGCCGGCAGTAGATACCAATCGTCTTGTCAGTTTTGTAACAAGCAGCGCTTCGCCACTCATCTGTCCAACCCTCTTCATTTACCCGGGCTTGGGTCTGGCAACAAAAGAGAAATAGGCTACACGCATCAGTGTATGTGGCTATGGGGAAGAAACCAGCCTAGTAGAAGGACGGGATGGGAAATACAGTAAAACCTGGAAAAGTGACCACCTTTGAATGGTAACCACTTGTACAAAACTTCTCTGTATAGTGACCATGACCGCCAGTGACCCGTGTGTGTTGTCCTTTTCGCAATTTTTACATTGCCAATGTACCTTTAAAAGTGACCAGATAACAGATGAGTCACGTTACATCTTGCTTTTAACCCTTGGACATGATGATTCTGTAATTTTTTGGTTTTGTGGTTATTTTACAACGTGTACGTAATGCAGGCATTCTTTGCATAGCGACCACCTGTGAACAGTGACCAACACAGCCTTATTTTTTGGTGGTCACTCGATCTTATATAACAACTTTCACTGTATCATCCCAGCATTCGACCATGAAACCACAATCGAGGATGCATACAATCGACTTGAATGCATCAATTTACATCGTTCGAAAACTTCAACTATAGTAAAAACATTCCTTTTCATAAAATATGGTACGTGAAGCTCACGAGTTGAAACTTGGTTCATGACTCACTCACGCATACTGTACATGGATAGTGCAAGGTTGAAGGCAGCATGGTTGAAGCCAGCCAGCACGATTAAGACTGGAACCAATATACTTACCGTTTTTCAACATGACGTATGCTACATTTAGACGTAATAACTTACGGCAAACTAGAAGCCCAGCTGGCTGTGAATGTCGAGTTATTAACCGCGACATTTCTCTGGAAATAGGACTAGAGCTAGACCAACAAATCTAATCACCGCCAATAGGCTCTCTATTGTGAACCATACGCTGCTGCCACCTCGCGGGTTTGGTTGAAACACGCGCTAGCAGTGTTTGCCGAATTTCGGGGTTTTTTGGATCTTTCAATAATTCTTTTTCACAGCTAAAACGATTCATAAATTCAATATATGATAAAAATTGAAATAAGAATTTGAATAAATTTTATTTTCCTTAACTTTTCGTATTGATTTCCAACTTTTAAAATGAAGAAAAATACGAAGAAACCCCATCCCAAGTAGCAAGATGACCAAAAAATGACATCAGTTAAGGACGTCATAAAGACTTCATTTATGACCAAAAAATGACCGAAAACTGACGTCATTATGTCCCTAATTTTTGGGCAAAAAGACGTCATTTTCTTTGGTCGTAAAGACGTCATTTATGATCGAAAAACGACGACATTTTCTGACGAGTTTTGTAGTGGTCATTTTTCCAAAAAATAATGACCAAAAATGACGCCTTTTTCTGGCGTGTTTCCTAATTGGTCAGTTTTTAGATGATAATGATTAAAAAATGAGGTCTGTTTATGACGTGTTTTAGAGTGGTCATTTTTCCAGAAAAAAAATGACCAATAAATGACGTCATTTTTTGGTCAGCTTGCTACGTGGGATCTTCCTCGTTAAAGACCCAAATATGAAAAATATGACTTAATTGTGATTTTGGGGTCCATCATGACCAGACTGCTTAGTCTGACTTATTTTCCATAATGGCCCATCCCCCTCCCCCTGCCAAATGGTAGGCCTACTATGTACTGACAGTTACTACAAAGTATAAATAATTTACTTACTTTTTCCATCAATCCTACACAATCGTTACATCCCACCGTTTCTATTCAAAAAGATCCTAAAAATATTTCAACCTAAGGTCAAAATATTCAGTTTGACCTTTGGTTGAAATAGCTCAAAGAAACGGCGTTCCATACTCTTTGCATTCTGGTTGAATTACTTTCAACTTTATTAATTTTAAAAAAAAAAACATGTAATGAATTTTTGAAAAAGGAAAGTGGATGAATAATTTCTACATTTGAAAAAAAATTGCTTCCATCTAAGTATAATTTACATTATTAATCAAAAGCTCCGATTATGGTGCAAGTACAGGGATTACTACATGTACTTATAGATAGTGTTCAAGGCAAGGTTTTAAGAATGACACGTGATTTTCCTGTAAGACGTTTGATAAATTCGCAAAATTGATCAAATGATCAATGCACATGTTGAAATCGTGGAAATATTGACCAATCAAAATGTGGAAATTTTTGAAATATTGACCAATGAGAACATGGTACATTTTTAAACATTTATCATTGAAAATGTCAAAATTTAAATATCGGGAAAAAAATCAAATTTACGTGTCGAATTTTAGATTTGAAAACTGTTACTTCAAAGTTTACAAATTTGGCCCTCAAGATGTCTGAAAACTGTGAAAGATTGGCCTGTAAGAATAAATTGCAACAATTGCACAATTTGCAAAATTGTGGAAATATTGACCAATAAAAATGTGGACATCTTTGAAATATTGACCAATGAAAACATGGACATTTTTGAAATATTGAATAATGAAAACATGGTAAATTTTGAAACATTGACCATTGAAAATGTCAAAATGTCAATAATAGGAAAAAAATAAAATTTACATGTCGAATTTTGGATTTTTTTACAGTTTTTGGCGCCTCCTTACCCTAGGCGCCCGGGATTAGCACCCTGGCACCTTATTCAAATAGGTATAGTAAAACCTGGAAAAGGGACCACCCTTGAATGGTGACCACCTGTTTATGTTGACCACTTTTTATTATATTGTTTTTTCTAGTGTATATTTCCTTTATAAAAATTCTCTGTATAGTGACCGTGACCACCTGTCTATTGTGTACAGAGACCATGCAGTGATGTGTGTTGTGTTTTTTTGGAATTTTTACATTGCCAATGTATCTTAAAAGTGACCAGATAACATATGAGTCACGTTACATCTTGCTTTAACCCTTGGACATGATGATTCTGTACATTTTTGGTTTTGTGTACTTCTTACTACATGTATTACAGTCTACATGTACAAGTACAGTGTAGGCTACATGCATTCTTTGTATAGTGACCACCTATGTACAGTGACCGACTTAACATTTTTTGCAACATTTGCAACATTTTTTGCAACATTTGCAACTTTCAAAAAAATGACTTGAAAAAGTTTTGATAGTAGATCATACAAATACGCCACCAGGTGGGGTTCGGTGTAGCAATTCCTAGTAAGCACGCATTAATAATTCTAGCCTGAGTACGTTAAGTTCTCTGTTAGTCTCGCTTCATTTCCGAACGATCGAAGGAGCTGCGCCCTCTGCCGCCCTGTTGCATATTTAATGCGCGCGCGCCCCCCTCGGGGAGACCATGAAGGAGGGAAGTGGGCAGAGAAGGGGCCTGTTCGGACATCGGCGAATCGTTCAATGATGAGGCAATTAATAAAATCCTCTCGAGTCAATTGAATTTAACGCTAATAGGAAAGGCGCAAAAGCCGCGGGGTTTCCCTTAGAGGAGGACCCGCTTGCGTTCAATTAGTGTCTCGCATTGTGCGCCCCCTGGTTCGGTGGCGAAATACCTGCGTGGGATTCATCCGCGCGCATGAATTCATCGATCGAAATGCGCCCATCTGTCACACAAAATTCTGAAATATATCAAAGAAATCAAAAGAGATTCATTCAAATCGAGGTGTCAATTGCGATTGTCGAAATTATAATCCGTTTCTTCGTTTCGGTTTTCACCCTCGAAAATTGTGCGCACTATTTTCATGGACGTCTGGCGGAATAGCGGGCATTTGTTAGTCGATTGGTCAAAGAAGATTACCGACTAATTATTCATGTTACTAGAGTAAAAAACTGGAAAAGTGACCGACCACCTGTTTATGTTGACCACTTTTTAGTGTTTTTTTTTAGGGTGTATTTTCTTCAATAAAATTCTCTGTATAGTGACCAGTGACCACCTGTCTATTGTGTACAGTGACCAGTGTGTGTTGTCTTTTTTTGAAATTTTTACATTGCCAATG
>JAQGBX010002108.1:0-21676 GCA_034698745.1 Megaphyllum sjaelandicum | reverse complement strand
CACATCCAGGACGAGTGCGACTTGATTACCTATAACAACAAGGTGAGGCTGCGCCATCTATGTGGCATTTGACACGACATTTTTCCGGTGGTACAAAATTTCTCCGCGGAGTAGACATTTTTTTTTTGCATCCACTTTCTCTATCGATCTATAGTACAATCGTTACAGTTCCCTCGATTTTATTTGTTAAAAAAAGTTAGAACGTGGTAATAATTGAACCCGAATGCAAATGGTATATGATGTCGCTTCGTTCCGCATTCTACGTGTATATTTTAAGATTCAAGTTGACTTCGTTACATGTTAGCTAGGGTAATCCAAAAAAGGGATGAAATGTAAAAAAAATGTACGAGCTTATTTAGGATACGCTGAAATTTCTGCTTCGTGGAGAATAATTGTAACCGATTAACTATTATAAGAGATATTTTAATGGAATAAACTTTACTATTATTGTTATTTATTAATCACCGGTGAGACTACCTAGCAAGTTCTGAAATCGGATTTTGGGGGCACCCTGTAGAGCCAAATGGCTCCATTAAATTGCCATTATTTGCCATAAAATACCATATTTTCACCTTGAATTTGCTCTTCTTACGTCTCATTGGGTTTTTTTCATTCTCCACCTTGTTTTACTTTTTTTATCTTCGACATTTCCTAATCCTGTCAAACATTCTATCAATTACTGTTTCATTACCGTTTTCCTGTATCTTCCTTTCGTTTGTCGTATCGACATAACCCATTCCGGAATTTTGCTAAAATCACTCACGAGGCGTTCTTATCCCCTCTTCCAGGTGGTCATCGTTTCCGGCGAAGCGGGCTCAGGGAAGACGGTCGCCGTCTCGCACATGCTCAAGGAGCTGAAATCCCGCGAACCGGACGCCTGGATCATCCGCCTGAACATGGCGGACGCGGTTCGGACCTTGGTCTCCAAGACCAGCTTCGGCCTCGAAGACGTCATCGACCTGCTCTGCGGGGCGGCCGACCTTCGCGACCGGCTCGACGGGGCGATCCTGCGCTCCAAGATGACCGCAGTGGTCGCGTTCGTCGACGGCTTCGACGAGGTGTCCACGGCCCACGAGGCGGACGCGCTTCGGATGTTGACGCTGCTCCAGCGGTCCACGCTCCGGGGCCTCTGGGTCACCACCCGTCCGCAATGGACGAGACTGCTGGAGGGCGCCCTGGTCTGCGGCTCGTTCGCCATCCTCCCCTTCACCGAGAGGGACCTCAACGCACTCCTGGCGTCTCACCGGGGACGAACGGACGGAGACGACTTCGTCGCGCGCGTCGCAGGCGCCCTGGAGGCCCCGCGACTTCGGGTCGCGAAGGGACTGCTCGGAGCGCCACTGTTGGCGACCATGATGGCGGAGGTCGCCGCGAAGGTCGACGACGCCATCAACGTCCAGACGCTGTACGAACGCTTCCTGGAGCAGCGCGCCAGGAAGCGGCTCTTCGGACCCGAAAACTCCACGAACAGACGTTACTACGCCAGACTGGCCCTGGACGCTACGTTCCCGGCGGAAGCGGCGACGCTGCTGCCGCGGTGCGACGACTCCCCGCGCGACGACGGCATCGTCGCGACGCGCGGCGGTCGAACCTTCTTCCGGCACCACACGTTCGCGGAGTTCTTCGTCGCCGACCTCTTCGTCGAGCGCCTGCGTTGCGGCGGTGGCGCCGCCGCCGCCGTCGTGGCGACGCTGCGCGGACGCTACCTCGACGACAACGGCGACGTGCTGCGCCTCTTCCTCGACCACATGCTCGCCGGCACCTCCACGCTCCATTGGGCAGCGCTGCACGGCGACCTGCACAAGCTGGTGGCCGTTCGTCGCAGCGGCGACGCCGTGGATCGGGCCCTGGACGCGCTGGCCCGAACGCCGCTCCACCTAGCGGCGGCGTACCCGGGCGATGGCGCCGCCGTGGCCGTCCTCTTCGCGTGGATGCCGAGCGCCACGATCGGTCAGCTCGACGCCGTGGGCTTGTCGCCGCTGGGCTACGCTTACGCGTCGCTGGGAAGGCCGATGGACGGCTACGCGCTGTTGGCGCGAGCCTACGACGAAAGGAAGAAGCCCGGAGAAGGCGACGACACTTTCGACGTGGCGCTGCGTGCCACACTTCCGGCGGCGCAACAGCGACGCGGAAGCGACGAGACGGAAGCCCTCATCGAGCTCGTCCGAAACCGCTTTTCCGCCCGCTTGAGCGACCTCCGGGAGTGCTTGTATTGCGCCCACTTCCGGCGCTGGTACGCGCAGCACTTCCGGGAGGCGGACGAGTGCCCATGCACCATCGAGCGCTTCGTCGAAAGCATGCTCGATTTCTTCAAAGCCTCGTTGACCACCGAACGCCGCTGGGGGGAGCTGCTGCGCGCCCACAACAGCTTGGTGGACAGAGTGAAAAGCGAAGGCGATCGGTGGCGCCTCTCGGCGGTGGAGTTCAACTCGTGGCTGACGCGCGCCGTGCGCATCCGAGACTTCGGCGCCCTCTTCCGATTGCGGCGGTTTTTTAGGGATGACGGGTGGGGATAGCTTCTGAAATTAGACTACCGTGAATTACAGAAAATTATCAACAGTGAAACGATACTTTACTCCCCCCCCCCCACCTTCCCCTTTCCCCTTTATTAGCGGTTTATACGCAGGAATTATTTTCGAATTATGGGTCAAATTTCATTTTCTTAAAAAAATATTGTCAAGTGCTTAAAACATGTTGCATTTAAAAACAAATCTTAGAATCCTTTTTAAATCCAAAATGCTTTTCTTTTATAAGTAGTATTTTCGAAGTTTTAACCATGAGTGCCAAATGAAACAGTACAAATTACATATGCTTTATAATCCTAGCGGTTCGTTCCTCGTCGGAATTATTTTGAAGGCAGTTTTAGACGAAATAATATTTTCGATATCGATAAAATATCGTTCATTTTTCTATTAAACGTTCGTCTGAAATTGAGGAATTATGTTGCCGCCGCCTTAAAGTGTGTTAAAAGACTTGATTACAACATTCATGCATGTACATGTATATTGGAAATGTTCAAGAAAGGAGTAAGACTTATTTAATATTGTTTACGTATATTTCAAAATGTATATTAACAACTCTTTTCGCTTAATTGCATCAATAAGACGTACACTCAAAATAAAATATTACAATAATTGTATTTTGTCAATCGCATTGCATCGTAATTACATCGATAAAGGATGAACAAGTTACAAGTCCAATGCAACATACTGTCTGCAAAGTGTTACTGTATTGATATTGAGAAGTCACTGTCAGAAGACATTTCTCAAACACAAGATTGCGAAATTGAAAATAAAGAGTTGAGAGCCTGAATACGGCAACCATATTAACCATGCATGGTAAACATCCCCCCGAGAAAAATCAATAATATTCCAATAGTACTGGTTAGCTGTAATCTATTTATGTACTTTTGAGCTGAAACTCGTACTTTATGACCTTACTTATTCGAAATGAGTCATTTTCTGTTTCATTTCGGGTGACACGAAGACAATTTCCAGGAAAATATGGTGACTGTTTGTTAAAAAAACAAGCCTGGTCTAGAATGTTATCTGCAACGAAATACACTATACTGTATATACAAATTGTAGTCTAGACTCTAGAGTATGGAAAACGTAAATATTTCATTCACCAAATAGTCAAAAAAATTCAACAAATTTCCTAGAAGGCAATTAAGCCGAAAAGTTGGGCTAAATAAAATTCATACTATGCTGTACATGTACCTGTATGAATACATGAACACTGCGTTAGATGTATGCATCTTAACAAAAAAAACTATTTTAAAAAAACGAGTTTTTGTGACGAACATTTTTTTTTAAAATTCTGTTATGAGCTAAAATTGTCTTCGAAAAATTCTCATAGAAAAAGGGACCACTATAGGACACCCTCATAAGCACATTTCTTTGTTAGTAACCTTGCATTCGATCATTGGCTGCACCGGATATTTCAAAGTCATTAATTCTGTACCGAAATCCATTAAGCACAAATGCATTTCCTTATTTCCTTAAAGCCGTTATTTATACCCTGGCTCATTTGGTCCTCCAACCGAACGTGTTGGACACGAAACCCTCAGCCCTGTACTAAGGTTCTTTCACAATGCTCTTTGTACACGTCGTTGACCGCTTTTTCTGGATGGCCTATTATTCCATTGTTTAGGCAGGACGTTTTAAAGCCATCAGTCTTCTTCCAATAACACAAACCGGAAGCCATTAGAAAACAATTCTGTCCATTTCTGGTGTTTCTGAACATAAAATGCAGATCACAACTACATGTAGTACATGCAGTCCATGCTCAACCGCAGTCTCAATATCACTCCTAAAGTCTCTGAACAAATCTACAGAATCGTTGGTCAGTCGACCATCATGCAGCGCTTGAGCGACGTCCTCCGTCCTTTCTACTACTATTTCTACGCCTCAGGACTCAAGTCTCTGCCCGATGACTCGAGTCCGAGCCGGCCGTTACGACTCCTGCACGCGGTCAGCAGGGTCCATTGGCTGCTGGTGGTGGTGGTCATCGTCGGCGCAGTCTACAGGCTGTTCCAGGCCGAGGCCTTCCAGTTCCAGCACCGCACCTACATCAACGTGTTGGTCAACTTCGTCAATTTTACTGTCACTTTTGTCACCATGCAGCACGCCGAGACTGAGTTGAGACATCTGATAGCGACCCATGGTCAGCAGAGAATGCCCCCCTCCACCAAGTCCAAGATTAGGATCCGTCTCATCGCGACCTCTATCCCCATTCTGGCTATCGTCCTCTTCGCCACTGCCCGAAACCTGGCCTTGCTCCAGTATTACGTCGCGCTGGGCCTTGCCCATATAACGACTTACTCGGATTGGTGTCGGCTTGTCGTCTTGGTTACCATCCAGATCATGGATGCCTTGCAGCAGCTTCTGGTGTCCATCTTTCCCTTCGCGTGCATCGCCTTCGTCTTCTTGAACAACGTGGTCCTGAAGCAGGAGCTGGATCGTGCTCTGACGCGAGTCAGAAGGGCCAAGAGCACGATAGGCGCCCATCGAAAGTTGAATGAGGCAATGATCACTTGCCTTAGGGTCTTCGACGTCCATGGCGCCCTCAACGCTGTCTTCTCCAAGGCCCTCTTGTGCGTCTTTTACACCCAGATCCTGCTCTTCAGCATCATGCTAAAAACCTTGAACTTCAACAGCTTGGCAGCATTTATGAAAGGGTTGAAGCAGGTGCTGCCTCTCGCCGCTGCCCCCACCTTCATGGTCTTCTTGGCTTGCCTCCACTCGAGTTATAAGGTCAACCAGAAGGTACCGTCAAGATAGCAGTTATCAAGATTGTAACATGAAGACTTTGTGAAAACGTGATGATTTCACTAGCATGACGTCATGAGTGTCCAGTGAAAACGCAAAGTCAATCAATATAAGAAAAACCATTGCAAAATTTAGAAAAACCTCTTAGTAAACAGCTGCAATAAACTTCAACAATATTTCACGGAAGAAAAAGATGGCAGATTTAAAGTGTAGAAGAAATATACAAAGAGTAAAATCATTTCCAAAATATGGCAGCTGATAAGATATTCGAAATTTAAAAAACAACAAAAATATATACACCTCACTCATCCTCCCCCCCTTTCCCCCATCCAAAAATCAAAAACAGATAAAAGACAAATATACAAAATAACGAATATAGTAATTACATACATGTATGTATATCCCAAAAAAACAATGATAAAATGAGGACTTTTGTGAAACCATCATGATGAGTGTCCTGATAGCAAACTTTCAATAAATGAGCTATTCCAAAGCATCCTCAATTTCTCGCAATAAATAAACTTAATTGCTAGATTGAAAAAATATTGAAAAATAACTTTCTTACCACTAGGTTGCTGAGTTGCTGATATCCATGAACAAATCTCTGCTCAATAACCACAATGCTCTCCTTCCTATCGAGCTCTCTGTGGCGAGTAAAACCGTGAAATTCACTAAACCAAAAATATAAAAATCTAAAGCTATTTTCTAACATTAAGTTGTTCTCTTTTTTAACTAGCAACGTGTAAATCAACTGATTTTTATCACAACGACTCGGCATCTCTACAGCGGTTTGACCATTGGAGGTTACCTGGAAATAGATGGCTACACTATCCTCGAAGTAAGAATCTCTTATTAAAACAAATTTATTTTAAAAATACGATACATTTTCTCGTTTACGTTCTAGTTTCTTTTACTGTCTTGGGACGTGTTCAACTTGATCAACAGAAAGTACTAGAATTCGCACCAAATCTATATTGATCGAACTATTAGACAAATATTTGCATTTTATGACTCGCAGAATTTTCAACCACAGCTGCACAATTACTATTGTTGATTTCGTATTAATTTTGCACCCTTATAACTTAATAATATTTGTCGTGATGTGATATTCAGCGAAAATATTCAACTCTTTAACACAATAAATTCTTTAACTTTCACATACGGAATAAGTTATGCGCCTGTCATTTATTTACAAGCCGCATTGAAAGTGTTAATTTTATGAGAAGAAAACTGAAAACAACACCAGACCAAATTATTTATCATCTGCGACAATAGATGGCGCTGTCCTGTTTCGGCTTCGTTAAAGTGATAGGTGGAATGGTTAGATGCAACGCCATCTCTGGGCAGAATCGATAGTTTTTTTCTCACCATTCATGGGCTTCTTGACAATGTATGATCAAAACATTTATTTCAAAAATACTTTTATACAAAATAGTGGCTTACACAGAAGAAAAACAAGCTATATTACCTTAAAACCCAGTTATTTGGTTTGGCATGCACAGGAAAAGCTCCAGACGCCAAACTCGGTCTTTATACAGTTTATGCATGTACATGTACAGTACGTAGCTCAATAAATCCATGCAGCTTAAATTTTCGTAATCATCTAACTTACGATGTTATGTATGACATTCCTATCCCCGGAATGCGAGGCGACCTTCGACCTCGCCTCGGCCGCCCTTACAATATAGGTCCACGTGCTATCTTAGCTGCATACGCATTTTTGTCAATAGTGGGCGCCATGATATACGCGAGCATTATTTGTCACAAATAGTCAGGTTCGAATTTAAAAGCTGGATTTAATTTCCTGGGTCAGGACGATTGTTGCGTTTAGGTCCGTTTGTGAAACCAATTCTGAACTGACCAATGCGGCCCAGTCAGGAAAGCTGTTGAGGCCGTAGACGATTACACCCAAGGAATTCAGAAGAAGAAATAAGGTGGCAACGCAAGCTAGGTTCGTCAGAAATCCGACATGAAGCTAAAAAAAGAAAAAAAGTTTAATACAAAATAAAAGTCAACTTAAAAGAATTATTAAAATAGCAAAACATGTTCTTACCATGTCGTTGCTCTTCATTTTTCCACTCTTGAAGACCATGGCGTTTGGTCCTGTGGCAATGGGCAGCATGAATGAGAAGGAACTGCATATTGTGATGGGTAGCATAAAGTACAATGGATGAAGGTGGAGTCTTTCCGCCTAAAAAAAGATTTTTCAAGATTTAACTTATTGTAGCTTTTAAACCTGTTGTTTACATTGACTGTAGCTTTTTGGCAAATCTGCTACAATTTTATCAAAATCCCCTAAACTGTAAAATAAACCGTTAATAAAGTCCATTCGAGGCCCACAACATGGCCTGAACCTTTCTGATTCTCGTCAAAAGTCCCGAAATCTACAGTGTAGGCTACATAAATCTCTCACTGATCGAATACCACTTACCATTTTGGCAACTATAGGCAACAAAATGGCGGCCGTGGACGCGTTGCTGGCAATTTCCGTCACAAAAGAAGCCATTAAGGCGATGACGAAACAGAGGGCAGTTGGAGGAAGACTCTCCCAGGACGTGAACTGAGATCCTAGCCAGACATCAAGACCCGATTCCTGAAAAAATCAAAGCAACATCCTTAATATTAATGGTAAAACAACGGCAACAAATTTTATAAAAAATCGGAGGCAGAAGAATTTGTTCAAGGTTTAATTACCTTAAATCCTGCTGCGAGTGCATAACCGCTTCCCTGCAAGAGAATCAAATCCCAAGGAATCTTCGGTTGAATCTCTTCCCAGTTCAACAAGCAGGAAGCCTGTTTGCCACTTTTACAGCCAAAGGCTAAACAGTAACACGAAGGTCTTTCAATATTATTAACAATTATGAAAGTCGTAAAAACTTCTCAAAAAATAGTTAAATGGCACGAAAAACAGCAATGTTTCTCCTATAACTATATGGCATTTCTCACGGAAAGAAACATTTATCCAAAAACAGACACGTTTATAAAAAAATAAAAAAAAGATGGTTCAAGTTCTCCTAAACTAATGAAATTTATTGAAAAACGATGATATGGTATTTTTTAAAAACATAAAATTTCATGACAAAAAAAGGTTACGAGAATCGATTATATTATTCTAAAAACTGTGCACACTTCTCAAAATACGATGATATTTATTGAAAATGGACAATTTCTCGCAAAATATGTGAATTTCGTCGAAAAAAGGAGTTTCTTGAAAAAATGTAAAGAATTTTAACAAAAAAACAGTGAAATTATTCGAAAAAGATTGAAACTTCTCGATAAACAATGACCTTACTTTAAAAAAATAGTTATATCTCATAATCTCATGAAAAACATAGTTAATTTTTAAAAATAACAATGACGTGTTTGAAAAAAAAACAAATCTTGGCATGTCACCTTCAGCTGAACTCGATGGAAAAGCACACATCATGACAAGCAACAGCATTGCAGGAACAGCATCCGAAATAACTCTTTAATATGAAAATAAATCGCGAACCAACGTTATGAAAATCAATTTTCTCAAATGCAAAAGATAAAATCCCGAAATACTGACTTTCCGGAAGTGATTGCATTTTCCCAACCAGGCATAAAAAAGGGTTTACGGAAGAAAAACAACAACACCAGAGTCACGAATGACGTGAGGACGCCGCTCTCGTGAAACCTAGAGAAAAAAAATGAATAACAGAGAAATTGAAAGTGGTTAGGAAGTCACAGAACTTACGTCAGTGGTCCTAACTTGGCATATTCGTCTGTTAAAGTTCTCTGCGCAACATCCGTTTTCTTCTTGGAGTCGTCTAATTTCCTGCAAAAATGTGAAAATTTACTCACTTTTCAAAAGTTCGAAAACAGTAAAAATTTCCAAATGTTTAAATAAGCAAAAGCTTGTTTACTTGAATCCCATGAAAAACATCTGAAGTATTCCATAGGACACCAAAATGCAAGCCAGCATGTTCGGAATTCCAAACAATATCCATGTAGCGTAACTTATCCCAGTCTCATATCCATACAGCCTAGTAATTCAATCATTTTAATTATTCCAATCATCACAATTCGCTAAACCAATAAATATACTTCAATGTATGTACTCACGTGTTGACCATTTGGGTGAACACTATGTTGGGGCTGGTCGAGGTCGAGGTTCCGGTTCCTCCGATGTTGGCTGCGTAGGCCACGGACAGGAGGATGCATGTCTTGTATCGCTTGTTGGGCTTCTCACTAGATTGGTAAGAAAAAGTCGTCATTGAATCGAGTTGTTTTCTTTGAATTGACGTTCGTTTTGATTGAAATGATATTTAATTTCATTGAAACAATGCAAAGGGATTTGCTTTCATCGAAATGACATTTGTGTTCATCAAATTGGAGTTGGTTTTCATCTAAATGAAAAATTTTCCTCTACACATTGGGTTACCTCTCTTCAGTAGTCCCACGAACGTTCCGATTTTTCAGTGGGCTTATCTTCTTGACCTTTAGCACTCGTCCTTCAATGTCCATCGAGGCCAATTCTGCATTGCGTGAGGCAGAAATGGTCAAAAATCTACTTCAACAATATACAGGTATTTCACGAAAAATTGCCGTGTTTACCTATATTTTCCAGATCATCGTCGCATTCAACTTCCAAACGTTTGTCGAGATTTTCCAGGTTCTCAAAGATGGCCTCCACAATGGGGATCATCATGGCCGCCGCCACGGTGTTCATAATCCACATGGAGATAGACATTGTGGTGAGCATCACTCCAAGAAGCAGCCTTTAGTCCATGAACCAGAACAAATCGACAAAAAAGTTACTTTCAAGTTTGTTTTGCTACAGTACTAATTTATAAACAGTTCTAACACGTGACAATTTTCAGAACCGAAACTTAATTTCTTCAAACTTCAAACTTGTCTGTCTAAACCGTAGTTTGCTTACATTCTGGGACTGGTTCCAATCTTCAGAAGCATCAGTAAAGCCATCCTGCGATGCAATTTACTTTGCTCGATCGCTATTCCCAAAATAACGCAGGCTATATATACAACGTTTGTATCCTGAAAAGAAATTTCTAAAAATCTTAATAATTCTCTCTTTTTTTTGTTTCTTTAAAAATTCTCTGAGTCACTTCAGAAGGAAACGCTCCGTTTTATTTCTTTTTTATATTTTATAAATATAAAACTGGTATTAGTTCCCCATCATTTGTTACTTCAAATTGGATAATCCCAACAAATTCTGTTCCAAACAAACATTTTCTCTACATTTTCCCAGATGTCAGCGCCATCTATGATGACTTTAACAGGATGTACCTCACCAATATTTACAGCGCCATCTATGATCCATTTTGTAAAACTTTACACTCAAAAATTTGCGAATGGCTTTCGACAAGATACGTCAATACTAATTTTGTAAAGAAGGTTAGATCGAAATGTCGTCGACATTTTAGCTTCATTCTAAAGCTGATCGAAGTTATTTTCTTTTTGAAAAACTTGATTAACACCATTACGAGGTGAACCGTTGACACTTAGAGAGAAAAATCTGACCTTCATGTAAATCATACAGATGGCGTTAGTGTCCATGATGCCCAAGAGAGGGAAAAACACAATCGGAAACAAAGAAACCACGGCTAAGTGCAAAACGCTGGTCACCCAGAAAACGGACATCACAAGCATGACGTAAGCACAGTTGGCTTGCTAAAGATAACGAAACAGTTATAAAAAATAATAGTTATAAAAGCCCAATTTCATTTGAAAACTTTAATTTCAGCTGTTTGAACAGATCCTGGGTTTAATATGGAGCACCACTTTATTGGTATAAGGGGGTGATAAACCCTGCTAACATAATTATAATGCTAAAAATCTAAAACTTGCACAATCATATAAAATACTAATAATAATAAAGAATGCTAAGTTGGGAACAACTTCTATAAATTTGAAATAGTTCGTCAGTTTTTCCTAAATTTATGTTGGATTATTAAGATCATGTTTATGTTTTATTTAAAATATAAACGGAATTTATTTATTCATTTATTCTGTAAAAAAAAATGCGGATGGAGAAAATTGTTTCCTATTGAATACTATTTATTTTTAAGATTTCTAAAAAAAATTCCGATTTTTAGAATAAAGTTAACTTAACATTATGGACTTATTCATTGCTCAAAGAATTTTCGGAACATGCACTGAACGAAACGAACGTATAATTACGTTTTGCGACAATTTCATTTTTAACTTATTAGATATAGCTAGCCTACATGTATAACGTAAATATTTTTGTATGCACTGTATTTAAAAACAGTCTGGGATAAGTAACGAATATTTTATACAAATACGCTAGAATTCACATTTTTATCACGTGCCTATACCTTTATTACTAAGTGGCACCGTTCGAAACAACACAAGGACGTACATATATTGTTGATGTTGATTTGAAAAACATTCATGAAGTATTATATAAGTGCTATAAAAGTACATACGCCAATTTGCGTGTACTTAATGATAACAGCAACGACATGAATTCATAATTGTGTTTTAAAAGAAATTCATTTGAGAAATTACCAAATTGAAGTTGGGTAATACGGTTACTATATAAACATTGAATTTTAAGTGTGAAATTCCAGATTTGACTTGTTTTTCGCTTAAAATGTTGATTGCAGCGATACAACTAGACAGCACTCACCCTGGGAGATTTCATTCCTAGATTATCGTAAAATAATGTAAGAGCTATTAACTAATGGACTACTAATTGCTCCAATAAAAGTGCCATAATCATGAAAACACGTTTGAAGTGTTTCTGATGGAAAAACGCATTTTCTAGAGTAAAATCGATTTGACCGATGCTGGACCTTCTCAATCACAGAATTTTTAAATACTGTACATGTATTTTAAAACGTTTTAAAATATTATCAATGCCCAAAAAAAATTAGTGTGAGAACTCTTCTTATTCTATCTTCGTTCTTTAGATTTAAGTGCTGGACAAAGATAAATTATTCAAGCTTCTTTTACAGTTGCTGATAAGACAACAGGGCTAAAACAAAACAAAACTTAGTTGTAATTATAATTAAAGGTGGTGGGGGAATGCTAGATAACTTCATATAGGTACTATAACATAGCAGCTAGGGCAAAAATTTAATATTTCCAAACGGATGCAGATGTGTATGTATAAACTAGACTTTTGCTATGTTTGGATGGAGAGAGAAAAACGTTAGCACTTTCATTAAACTTTTTTGTGCAAATTATGCAGGTAAAATTGAGGAACAAGTTGAAAATCTGGAGATAAAACGAATTTCAAAAAAGATATAAAAACTTTTGCTGGATTTATAATTAGCTTAAAACCCTAATTCAATTCTCGCTAAAGAAAATTTTTTTTTTTAAAAATAACGAAGGCTTCAGAAGTTTCAGAAAAGATAACTACAACAGTAGTTCATAGTTATAGCGGAATATTATGCAAAAAAATATGCCATAAAGTTTTGAAGAAAAAAACTTCAAAATAGGAATTCTTTAGAAAAAAATACTTTAACAAACTTACCGCATTTTGAACAGAGAGTGGTAAGGCCAAGAGAAAAACGGGAGTCAATATCAGAATCAATCCTCTTCGGTAAGCTTTAAAAAACTGCAAAATATTCATTTTTAAAAAACTACAAAAGACACAAAACTCAGTGTTTTACAGAACAGGCATCAAAGCAAAACTCAGAAGTCAGTCTCGCTTTCTGATCTCGTTTAAGCGTTTAGGAACAATTCTGTAATGCTTTTATAATCGAAGATAATAAATCGCTGATTTCCATTTTTGAAGAACTGCATCACCTTCGTAGCCTTGAGTGGCAAAATGCCAAATTACGCTGGAGAAACCCAGGTTTCAGGCAAGGAAATTCGATTAAACGCTCAAGATCAAATCCGCTGTTTTTATCTATTTGATGAAAATGTAAGAAAGAAAATAAATGGGCAGTGTTTAACCGGTACAGAAAGAAATTCGAGTCAAGATTTCCGTTAAGGTTTTATGCACAAAATCCAATATTTGCGATACTTTAATCTTATAGGTTACGAAGGGAAATAACGAGGATTTGTTAATTTCATATTTTCAAATTTCCCACACGTAGCTGTTTAATGATATTCAAAATTGCTTTTTCATTTCAAAAAGCGTCATCAGGAATTCAATATTGCAATATAAAATACATTCATATAAAAGTATGTACAATGTGAGAAATTTGTGAATATGATATTCCTAATTCCGTTTGATTAAAATAAGAAACAAGCCCAAATGCAATAACTTATGAAGACTTCAATTAATAATTAAACAAAACTTGTGATTGCTTTTTAACATTGATAACAAAGGTGAATAAATAGAATTGAGCATTTCCATAATTTTAAAATTCCACACGCTTAATTTGAGATGTACAGAAGAACATCTCTTATCTCAATCTCTATTATAGAAACTCTCTATTATAGCAACTCATTCCTGACGACCAAACCGTGCGTTTTTTGGCTGGTGCAGGCCTCAACTTTGGGAAAATTAATTACATGTAAATACATTAGGGTACCTCGTCTGAGGCCTGCTCGTAGCAGCCAAAGGCGCACTGGTGCCTGTGAGAGCACCCTGACAATTTTTATTTTGTTCGTTGTGTCAAATCTGCCCAACAAAAGTGATACACATGTACTTGTAACGTGATTACATAACTTAGAATACTTAATTGACTTGTTTCTAATTTTTTTAAATTGGTTTTCTATTGGTTGGAATTTCAACCTCCCTTATGTGAACTTTTTACTTATGTCAACCACCTCTGGTCCCAATTAGTAGACATAAGAGAGGTTCTACTGTAACAACCAAAAGATGGCACCTTATTATTGGGAAAATTCAAAAATTTAAAATTCTTAATTCTTGGTCTTTTATTTACAGAATACATTTTTATCCAAAGTACTGAAAAGCTTGCTATTTTGTTGGGAAATAAGATTTCTCACAAAGACTGGACCGCTAGGACACCCTCTTGCGAACAAAAAGGAAAAAGATATTACAAACACCGATGAGCATAAAATGGAAGAAATTCCATTCAGGTTCGGTTATCAGCAACCTTGGATTTTCAGCAATTAATTGATGGCCCTGCACATGGCCAAATTCATCTTACGTTGTCATTGAACCTGACGTCTACAACTGAACAAAGCCAGTTCGCAACCTATTGTTCCTTCTAATCCAAGCTGTGATGATGACTTTGTTGTATAACAGCTGAATTTCTTGGGATTAAAATTATCTCAATCTAAATCAAAAGCTGACAAAGACTAAAAATCGATTCATTTTATTTTACAAAGACGATTTCCATAATAATTGGTATGGGATAAAGATCTACAAGAAGGCACCCCACGTGAATCAACAAAAAATTTTCACAAAAATATCAGCATTTCGAAATTGAGACCCGTAATAGTCGAAAAGGCTAGCATGGCAATCTACAGCATGTTACCAGCAAGAATTGTTGTGAAGGAATTTGCAGTAATACCAATGAAGGATTCATGGAAGAACTAGATGACCTCAGACATCATTAAACCGAAGTAAGAGCAGTACATTCCACCCTGGGTTATCATGGACCAAAAATTGCAGGATAACATTCTGGACTTTGTATCAACATTCTTTCATTGGTTAATTATTTTTTAACCAGCAATGGCTTCAAAATAAGCAATTATTGAAACAAAGACATCATAATGCAATTTCGCCCCATTTATTCTAAAAAGTCGCTTTTAAAAAGCGAAATAAATTACACCAATTCCCCGATTAATTTCAATCCATGCTCAAGCTTCGACCAGTGACAGATTTCGCAGCCCTCGAATGGCGTTGACGATTCGTGCTGGCTTGCCCTCAGCATTCACTGCGTATTCTTCAGCTGGAGCCTTCAGTAAAGCAGTGATTGCGAGAAGATCTTCCGAAGGATGCAAGCCAAGATCGTCGAGGACATTACATAGGTAATCTAGCCAATCAAGAGTTCAGTTAGCAATTATGCATCAACTCTGGTTTCTTTTTGGAAAAGAAAACTCATCTGAACAAATATCAACCCTGACCGCACTTTTTAAAAAAAACATATATATATATGAGTATCACAGTGGACACCCGCTTATCCAGAGAGGTTTAGGCAATGAAATTATTCCAGATATTCGAAAAGCCGGATAATCCATGAAACATCGGGGAAAAACTCCGAAAAATACACAGGCTGGTATTATTTTGGAAAATTATTAAACATATAAAAAGACCTTGGTTATCTGAAGTCTATGCTCTTAGAATTTTATGATCCATTCAGATAATTGCTTCAAAACTTGCAAGATACTGGCACAAAAGGAAATTCAGTGATTGAATCAATAAACTAGATAGTGGTTCTGATGAAAGCAATGTAAAATATTCTTACCGATATCAGTTGCCAGTTGCTTGGCAGCGTAAGAAGTCACTTGGGGAATGCGGTATATGTTGTCCACGAATGCACTGCATGTTCCACCAGCAATGCAGCTCAATAGATAATCAGCAATGTGCGAATCTGGCATCAGATCTTTTGGAAAAAACGGGAAAATGCAAGACATGAAGTTGGACTGCCAACCTTATGCAGTCAAAACGCTTCACAATAACTCCAATAGTACCGTGGTTGGTAGTATGCGGCAATTTTCCGTGTTTCAGTCCAGTGCGCAAGGCCGGATTGTCCTGTAGAGCAAAAGGCTCAATGTGCAGAGGAACGCTCATCAGATATTGGCCAATCTGTAATGAAGGAACGTCTGAAGTGAACAACTTTGTGAGGCCTAAAAGCTTTTGAGGACATGTTCTCCATTTTTACCTGAGTAATGTATTCCTGAGGTGAAAGCCCGAACGTAGGCAAATCGGCCATGATGACACCGCTAGGGTTTTCAAGTGTCCACGTCTGAAAATGTAAAAATTGGCAATAAAAACCAAAATTTGAAAATGTGATGTTGAAATGCCCTTCGTTATCCCTAGAAAATAAATTACCGAAAATATTTAATCATGTGCCAACAAAAAGTGACGAAGTCAGGGCTTAACAATTTCAGAGACTTCCTAAAACAGGTTTTAGAGGTAAGAGAAATATTTTTGAAAATCCCCAAACATTTAAAAAAAAAAGAATTGCGCCCAGTTCCGGCAGCGCCCCTAGAAATTATTCAATATTTCCTATTTCTACAATGCCTGTTGCAACTTGGAATTACTTTAAGTCCTACTAACCTTCATGGTCTGCAAAGAAGACAACTGCTGTTTGATTTCATTGAAGAAAATGTCAAAACCAAACTTTGAAATGATTTCACATAGCTTGATTTGTGACCGCTTGATGTCCTGCAGCAATGAAGGGTCTTCATCTGCAAGAACAAAATTGAGCGAAATAATATTTTTATAAAAAACTACTATATGTGTAAGCAAATAACATAACGCAGACGAGGTGAAAACTCACCTTCATGCAAATTTTGAGCTTGCTTCTTCACCTCCGCTAGATCACCTGGAGAGAGAAGCAGCTGGTCTATCATGTAGAAAATGTTCGAATCCTTTCTGCAATGTGGACAGATTATCAGGTCTCCATGCAAATAAGGTAAGTCTAGTTTAAATTGGGTTGAAAACGCACTTATCTTCCGTCGTCGTATAGCCCAGTTTTTTAGCACAAGTCATAAAAGACGTGACTAGCCTTTGATCTAATGTCTCTAGCTGCAGCATAATCTCGCCACAGATGCTCACAGCTTGGAGGGTCTGCTGCAGGAAGGTCCAATCGTTTCCTGAAGACCCAGGATGATCGTCCAGTTTCAAGCTTTCCTTCCATCGAATCATAAAATGCCGCACTTTGTCGATGTAAGTGCCAAAGAATACCTAGGCATTGAAAGAAGGTTTCAATGATAAAGCCGCGAAGTTATATACATATATATGAGCACAGATAGCTCCTTGCAACATAAAATAAGTTATCAGAAAAATGAATTTAATAGGAAAACTTAAGGTTTTTGACGCACCCTACCTTCAATGCAGCCACAAGACCCGGATAGCAACATCCGTCTGTGAATTGCAAGCAATGATTATTGGCCTGGAATAGAAAGGGGACATTCGTCTGTCTACAAATTTGATTGATGCAAAGTTTTATAGCCATGATTCTGTACCTCTTCAGCAAAGAAGAATACTTTGATGACGGACTCAGATAGGAGGCTCATACTGTCGGCAACATCTTCGTTTTGCTAAGAAAAAATGCGATCAGACATAACCTCTTATGCAGAAATTTTTTCAGGAAAGAGAATATGTGAGATATTAACTTACAAAAATGACAGTCGCTAGTTGACTTAATAGAAACCGTTCTTCATAGTGTGCATACTTATTAATGTATGTTTGGAATGGCTGGAAAATGGTTGTCGCTAGTAGCCTCGCTTTTTCACTCCCGATCGCACTGGGGTTGTGCCCGCGTATGGCAGCTGCCAAACTTCGAGAAAACCGCTCGATTATCTGAAAAGTGCCAAAATTATTATAACCTAATCCGAGAACATGATTTGCTGCTTCAACGACACTTTCATGAATTTACTTGCAGATGCCATTTTTTTTAAAAAAGTCAAAAATATAATCGGGTTCCTACGGTTCAAACCAACACCGTTGAAAATCAATGTACCTGCTTCAAATCAATGAGAAACGCCAAATGATTGGTCTGCAGCTTCACTCCGGCTGCCATGCAGAATGCAATGGAAGGGTCCAGCGAGCTGAGCGCATCAGAGAATAGCTCGCACAGCAATGGCACAGCAGCCAAATCGGGAAAAACTTGACTGAACCACTTCATCTGAAAAGTTTGAAAAGTTCAGAGTCAAGTCAATTTTCATTTTGGCTCCATTGGTCATGCATCACACATCTTTACCCATCACCGGAACTAGACCCACCTGAGAGTGCCACATAGATAGCAACGTATCGCAGTAAATGGTCAACCAATTAAGCAAAGTGTAATCAGGATCAGACTGCACAATTTCTTTCCACTTTTGCAAAAGTTGGCCCTGAGCACAAAAAAGAGCATTAAGCTTTCAGTTCAAGCTCAATTTTATAAAAAAAACTGAGAAAATAATAACCGTTGAACTCACTTTTTGGCATTTGTGGTAATATTTCTGGAGTTCTGGCAGCCTTTCAATGTCGCGAAAAATGTTTCCGTATATCTGAGCCGAATCTAAGGGTCAAAGCAATTATACAAGGGTTTAAGTTTGTGACAAATCTTTTCTACTGCAGAAAATACATTAAGGATTATCAGCAAAGCTTACCAACAGACTGTGCAACGATGGCTTTGACTAGTTCGGGGCTGACCATGGCTTCCAGGCGATTTTTTAGGGTTTCCAAGTGTTGGCACCGATCTTTATAATCGGGGATATCTGCTAAAATTTTCTGCAAACACAAAGTTGACAAAGACAATAAGAAGGTGTAATAGAACAACCTAATAGAATTAGGGAAAGGCAGACAAGGAAACATTTTTAGCATCATCAACCACTGATTGTAGGCTTCAAGGGAATCTAAAAATGTTGTATTCAACCAACAAAGAGTGCTTAAAATGTTTGACCTTTTTAAAATTTTTTATGAAAAATAGGTATTTAGTTAAATACAAGTTTTTTTTGTATTAAATATCAAAGAACATCTACGGATTTATCAAACGGATATCTAAAAATTTCCGACATAAAAAAACGACTTAGAGCTGGCAGATATACGGAATGCACCAATAAATTTTGAAAATCAAACCCAAACCTTAAACAATAACTTGAATTTTTGTAAAAAAAATTATAAATAGTTTAACCCTAATGACAAACAATTGTGCGCCTTTTTTAAACAAACTTAGTTATGCCATATGTTATAATTACCAAGCTCTGTTGCATTCCTTGCAGCTTAGAAGCAATCTGGCGATAGAAAATCAACCAATTAAAACAGCACTTGTAAAGTAAAATTTCAAAACATATCAAAAAACTTTCAGCCATGAGACTGAAATGGGTCACCGCATGAAAATCATTCGTAGCGAAAACCTCCTCGACATCAGCTGACAGAGTGGTCCAGTTATCGGCTTCCTTCAATAACAAATCAAAATGATTTCTAATAAACGGCGTTGCAGATTTAACACAAAATGCAAAATTTTCTCAAACAAAATAGAGATTACTGAACCTACTTGTAACGCCTTGCTAGCTGATTGCATCCGGGTTTTTACTCCATCCAAGGTCAACAACGTTTGCATAGATTGAGCAGTGTCGTGCTCCACCTTAAACAATGATCAAGAGTCACACACAAAAAAAGGACTTAACAGTAATGTTTTTTTGCAATACTTACTTTTGCAATCTCGTCTTTGCAGGCTTTCATTTGAGATTGCAAGAGAGCCATTTCCTGACTGATACTTTCGGCATCTCGGACCACCCTAGCATTTAAAAACATATATTTAAACTGGAGAGTAAAATAAAGAATTGCATTTTAATTACTCCAATAATAGTAAAAAACGTTCGAGTGAAAGTCTTACCGTGGTAAATTATGCAGAACTTCTTGAGTAGTATCTTCCAGGGATTTGTTTACTTCCTGGTCAAAAAAATAAATAAATAAACAAAAACGGTTTATGTCAAAGAAATCTAACTAAAAGTCAGACCAAGGTTGGTGAAACATGCAAAATATCTCGAACGAGAATCTCAAGCGCAAACTTACCTGGATAAATAACTGAAGTTTCATCGCAAGCTGGCTAGCATAAGCCTGAAACACGCATTAAAAAGCAATTACATGATAAGTATAAACAACGCGACATTGAAAAATCATAAAAGAACAAAGAACAATTCTGTAATTGAAGTTGAATAACGCAAACGTCAACATGAACATTCAATTTGATACAATTAAAATGAAAGAACAGAAGAATTATACTAGCTTGCAGGAATACGTCTGGATAATATACTCAAAAAACAGAGTATGATCTATAGCCTAAGGGAGCTATATTCCTTTAATTCTTAATAATCTCACCTAAACTGTTAAAAGCCCATATAAATTAGGATCAATGTACCTCTGTATTTTCAGCTGCTTCTGGGGTTGTCAAAACTGAGTTCACCCATTCCTTCACGTCAAAATTGTCATCAGAAAACGCCGAAAAATCCTAGAAAACAACAGAATTACTGTCATAGTTACAGTTAATTAGATAAATCAAATAATTTACATATGAAACGACAGCACTAAAACTGTTGAAATGAGCAAAAATCCAGCGTACTGTTGCTGCTAGTTCGACACGCCCTTGTTTTCTCAAAAAAATATCGCGAATCCTCTCGAAAAATAATATTTTGAACGTACTAGTGCTCGGAACGAACCCTAAGCTGTTAAAAAGCCATTAGGTTTCAAACAACGAATTAAGAAATGCGAAAAAAAGGAAGACATCTGTGAAGACATACCATATTTAACTTGTCAACGTCGCAACTTCAGCTTGGTTTTGTGACGATTATTCATCAGACACCCTACACCAGGCGCGAGGATGCCGAAGCGGCCTCTTCAAAGGGCAGGAGAACGGACAATTGGACACACGAACAGACGAGGAGGTGAGGAGGAGAAAAGATGGAGGAGGAGGGAAAACAGGTGCGAAAGAGGGAGGAAAGTGGAAAACGAGGGGAGAAGATGACGAAGAGACGGCAAGACGAAAGAGAAGGACATCGAAGAGAGAAGAAAAGAACGGAAGCGATGAGAGAAGAAAAAAGTGTGTTTTAAGGCAGACAGAAGAGAGAGACAGAGAGAGAAGGACCTCCTCAAGACTGTTCGTGGTTATTTTCAGGATGACTTTTCGGCCCACCTAATGTTCCAAATTGTTAAAATTCCAAAGTGTTAAAATGTTTGTTTTCCTACCAATTCGCCTTGTTGGACATCGTTAAGTCCTGCCACTCACGTAAATATATTTACTCGTTTTATCATGTTTTGCATGTTTGAATCTTAAATCAGACTTAATACCTGATCCATCCTATTTTGTTTTTGCATAATATTTATGATGCCCCGTTTATAAAGTGTTTTGAGCATCAAAGTTTAGCAATTATGGTTGCCCGTTTTGAGACCGAATTTTTATGTGGCACTCTCAGATTGACGAACTGTGATTTCTGAGAGGGGCCTTTGTGGCCGAATAAGGGGAGAAAAGGAGTGAGCAATTTTAGGGATCGCCAGAATTTCGGAAAGGGGGGTTGCAAAAGAGATCTGGGTAATTACGGGTAAAGGGAGAAATCTCTTATTATATGATTCATTCCAGTGCAATATTCAGTGTATTATCTTGTCATGCCGAAGGTTCAAAAGGGAGGAGCAAAATGTTTTGATTGTTTATACTCCGTATTTTTGCACGTTCATGGAGTCTATAGACATATATTTTGTAGTGTAATAATTGTTTAACGTGGGGAATTGTTCCTAAGAAGGAATTGCCCGTTTGGGGTTCCTTCGCTCTGTGATTTTGCCTGAATTGGCCAAGAAAATTTTATATAAAGATTTAGAGTACCTG